>JALHBW010000069.1:392747-535746 GCA_024339985.1 Tolypocladium endophyticum
GGATCCAAAAGGCGACCTTGCTCCTTTACCTGTACAATCACTTGGCCCCTCATGCGCTTTAAATCTCTCAGGAACTTCTCGTACCATTGCGGACTGGATCGAGGCCTCAACGTGTTCTGTTGCCTTGACAAGCTGAACTGGCAGCTGCTGCCCCAGCTGCTGTTCCGTGCGCACAGGCTATTTTGTCGTCTCAGGGACAGCGTAGGCAACAGTTGGTACGGACATTGTTGCATGCTAGTCACAATGAATCACGGCTCATAGCTCACTTGACTGTTGACTGTTGACTGTTATAAAGTCTCTCTCCGGAGGTCTGATTTATCATTAACAGCTGTAAGCTGCAGCTTGTATCCTCAAGTCTACCATGATGCGCCCGCAAAACGACGTTTATCCTGCCTGGATGATCCGATGATTATTTCCCTGAACCGTAAAACAAATGGCCCTTTCCCTTTTGAACAGCCAACTACTTAGGTGAGCGTGTAGCCGCCGTCGACGCGAATGTCGGCTCCGGTGACATAGTTGCTGGCGTTGGAAAGCAAGAAGGTGACGGGGCCCATGAGGTCCTGGGGCTGACCCATCTTGCCCTGGGGAATGAGCGACGTCCACTTCTGCTTGAGGTCGGGGTTGTCGTCGAGGATCTTTTGCGTGAGGGCCGTCAGCATGTAGCCCGGAGAGATGCAGTTGACGCGGATGCCGGAGCTCGCCCACTCGACGGCGAGGGAGGAGGCAAGGTGGCGGACGGCGGCCTTGGCGGCGTTGTAAGGACTGGGGAAACAGAGTCAGCTATAATTCGGCGGTGAAGGCTGAAAGCCATTGGGGCATCAAGAGCATACGCCTGGGGCTGCGGGACATTGACAATAGAGCCCGACATGCTGCCAATCATGACCATGCTGCCGGGGGCCTTGCGCTCCATGAGGTGGCGGGCAACCGAGGTAGCGAAGAGGTAGGTGCCGTCGACGTTGACGCCCCAGAGCTTGCGCATGCGGTCAATGGGGTAGTTGATGGCCTCGAAGTTCTCGGTGAAGCCGGCCGAGGTGACGAGGTTGTCGATCTTGCCGTGCGCCGCGATGATCTCTGCGATGCAGGCGTCGACGGACTCGGGGCTGGCGACGTCGGCGTAGTGAGCCGTGACCTTGGGGACACGCTCAGCGTTGGGGTTCTCCTTCATGAAAGCATCCACCAGCAGCTTGGTCTGCTTCTCGGCCTCGTCCTCTGCAGCCGCGAGTCAGCCACCGCTCAGTGAGATGGGGGCCGGTTTCAAAACTCACTGTTCATGTCGACGAGCGCCAGGTCAGAGCCAGAGTACACCATGCCCTGGCCAATGACCAAACCCAGGCCTCGGGCGCCTCCAGTGACGACGCCAACGTTGCCGTCGAGGGAGAAGCTGGCGAGCGTGGGCTTGACGTACTGGCCCGGCAGGCCGCGGACGGGCTTGGAGGGAGGCAGCTCAGACTCCTCGGGGTATTCGATCTCGACGTCCGAGTCGGTTCGCGCCCACTTGCCAGGCTTGTCACGGCGAGGCACTCCGCCGTGCAATTGGCGAGCGGCGGCGAACGAAGGGCGCAGGCATGCGGCGGCGCCAGCCCCCCGCGTGGCGTTGCGCAGGATGGGGGTCAGTATGCTGTGTCGGGCGGCCATTGTGAATTATGTGAATGTGGTTGTGAGGTGTAAAGGGAGGAAATCGACGAGTCGAGGGTTTTGGAAGGAGAAAAAGAAAACGGATTCTGTGGTCGCAGAGGGCGGGAAGCGAGTGGCGAATCGCGATGGGGATTATGACGATGAAGGCCGACGATCGCTGAGGAGCTGCTCCAATTAGGCGGGCAGGATGGCGGTGATGCTCCAAACGCGCACAAACAGAGGTCAGCGGTGAGGGAGAGGGGAGAATGAAGAGAAGAGAGGGCGAGAGGAGGGCAGCCACAGGGCCGTTGGACATATATTCGACCACACGATAACTTAAAAGTCTTAAAAAGATGGTTCTCAGAGCCATGCACACCCCCCGAGCTCCCCGTCCAGCACGCCCCTCCCCTGGCTCGTCGAATTGGTCCCGCGTGGCGGGGAGGCTGTGGGCACTAAATTGGGAATCAAGCTCGCGCCTAGCGGCGACCCGGCAGGGGTCTCGCGAGTCTCGACAGAGGCTGTCGGGTCCACTGCGCTCGCGGCGGCGCTCCCGGGAGGGTGGCCCCCGCAAATTCAGACGGGGCGGTCCCTGGCCTGGGACTGCAGACATTCCAAGCGGCGATTCACCGACCGGCTCGCGATTCATGAGAGGAGAAGGAGAAGGAGGAGGAGGAGGAGGAGGAGGAGGAGGAGGAGGGGCAGTGAAGGAAACGTCAACACGGCAGCCAACACCACACCACATGAAAAGAAGAGCCACAGCGCCAGCAAGGAGCAAGGAACCGTTCTTCCCTCGCCGTCCTCCTTTTCTCCCCCCACGCCAATGCCGCCATTGATCACGCGGGCCACTCGGACCCCCAAATCTTCCCCGGCATGCCCTTCCGTCGACTAGGCCGGCGCCTCCTTGGCAGTCTGTCTGTCTGTCTGTTTGCAGCGGCACCGGCGACGCGACGCACCCGTCTCCAGAAAAGTCTCCTGTGCAGCGGCGTACGTCTGACGGCCGACGTGGCACGATGCTCGCGTCCTCGAGCCTTGGGACCCGGAGCCTGGAGCGGTCTTGACAGCCGTGCCGCCCGAGACGTTGCTTTTCCCTGGCCGGCCGGCCCCTGTTTGAAGCCGCGATGCCCTGCTCCTCGTCCCATCCGTCGTCAATTGAGTTTCTCCTTTACTCCGTAATTAGCTACCCACCGCCTGCGGCTTATGCTGATGCCTGAATCGGCCTCCACCCGCGGCGTCGTCGATGCCCGCACACCATCGTGACTTTAATTCTTTGGTGTTGCTTCCTCGCCCCACACTGCTGTAGATCTAGCACAGGTCCACAGGCGTGTCCCGTGGACACGTTCAATTTTCATCCCCCTATCGTACCCTCTTTTCTGGGGCACAGGGCTCCGTTCTTGAGTCAATCGATCTACCGCTGGCAGAAATGCAGATGCTCAAGCAAGGACGCCTTAGCGTCAGCAGAGTGCAAAAGAGCGAGTGGGAAGCGCTCTGCAAGGCCAAGGCGGCGGGCAAGAAACGCGACGAGTAGAAAGGTAAGCGCGCCATACATTGTGACTTGAGCCATTCAAAGCTTCTCTTCTATGGATCCGTCTTTTTCTGTTCTACTCTTTTTACAGCTCGTCCTTTGTTCGAGGCGGATTCGTGTCCCTGTCAAATACAATGCGGCCATTTTCGACTCTAAAGTTCCAGCGATAGGGCTCAACTTCTAGCGATGGATTGATGGCGTTGTTCAGCACCAGTCTCCTGTTGTCTTCCGGTCCGAGCTCCTCGCTGGGATTAGGTCGGTTGAGGATCAGGTTGAGAGCGGGACGGGAGACATAACCCTGCTCATGCAAATCTTGACCCCAAAGGCGCAGGTCGTCAAGCCACGGGTTCTGCGGTCCTGCTGATGCTGACGACTGGCTTCCTATCCACCACAGCCGCGGGTGATTGTTGTTGGGAAGGACTTCACAAGTGAGCTTTGTACGCTTGGTGACGCTTCCCTCGCTGTTAGCCGCTCGCCAGGCGCTCTCGATATCGCGACCATTTGCGCGGAAGTATGAGGTTGTCGCGCTGTTGGAGTGATACATGGTGAGAGCAGTGATGCCGAGGAAGGTTGTGCCTTGGTTGCGCTGCAGCCACTGCGTGCTCGGGTCGATGTGCATATGGAAGAGGATAAACTGATTGCGCCCGCCGTTTCGGGTGTTGGCAGGGCTATTATCTCTGTACTGGTCGAAGCCCCGGCCACCGTTGACGCCGATCCGGGGGCCGATGCGGTACGCCAGCTCAAGGAACGGGCCTGGCTGAAAATTTCCGTTGGCGTTACGCGCGTTGTACCACTGCCAACGAGCATACTCGAGCGGCAAAACTCGGCCTCTGATTGCCTGAATGATCGCCTGAAGCTTTGGCTGTGTCTTGGTCTGCTTGGTAATCTTGCTGAAGGCGTTGATGATGCGGCGGTCCATCTCATGCTCGTCGTCCATGGTTACTAACTCGCCGTCCTGGATGATGTTGATTCCCTCAACGATATCGCGGCGACGGTTGCTCGTGGGCGACTCGGTGCAGAGGTCCTTCTTAAAGGCTTTGGAGTTGCGGATACCGTCACCGGCCTCGAGAGGATTGTACAGGACGTACTCAAGCGTCACACGAACGTCTTCGTTGGGCGATTCTTCAAAATACTCTTGAAGGCTCTTTTGTTGAAGTTCCTTGTCGTAGGAACCGGCAAAGTCATCGTCCCAGATTTTGATCAGCGGGCTCATGGCCGTCTGCTTGGTGGTGAAGAGTAACATGGCATAGTTGAGAAGCTTGGTCCAATTGTCGAGAGTGCAGTCCTTGGCTCTGCCTCTGAGGACCTCATACTGCCTCGACTCTGCCTCGAGCGAGCGAGCCTCAGGCTGACTGTCGGTCAGCGGCGGGAACAAGATCGTGGCAGGACACGTGGGGTTATCCATATAGCTCGCCATGAGCTTCTTAAACTCTTTTGCCTGCGCCGAGCCGGTATCGCCATCGTATCTCGGCACCTTGGGAGAAGGCTTGTCGCAGCAATACGCCATCTCGCCCTTGCACTCCCTCTCGCCGTGGTCTGGCGCCTTCTTGCCGCTCTCGAGGCCAACGCGGAACTGATCGTCGCGGCATGAGGCTTCGCAGATGAGAAACTGCTCAAAGTTGTTGCTGTGGCCCGTCTTTTGCACCCAGCTGCAGGTGCCGCTCATCTCGTCTGGAGGCGGCGACTCGCAGCACAGTGTCGACTTTTCGTTCTTGCCACAACTTTGCCATCCGCCGCTGGCGATGCTGCTCGTGGTTACAAAGTCCTTGAAGGTGCCGAACACACACATGTCTTTGCCAGCTTTCTTGCTGCAAGGCATCCACATGCACTTACCGTAGCCGGCGGTGCTATCCGTCTTGGTACAGCAGGCAGACTGGTAGCCCGACTTGCAGCCAGCCCAGATGGTGCCTACTTCGATTTCGTTTTGGTTGCATCCGCCCTTGCACTTGCCAGAGTTGCTGTGTCCTCTCCATCGGCACACGGGCATGTTGCTGGAGATGGGGCAACACAGAACAGACATCTTGTTGCCGAAATCTTTGCAGTGGGTGGTGTCGAGCATAATCTCCTTGTGGCCGTCGCGCTGCACCTCCTTGAAGCCAGATGGGCAGCCTTCGAAGCAGCTGCTCCATCGACAGGTCTGGGGAACGCTGATCTGCATCTCGGGCTTTTCCGTCTTTCCCTCGAGGTTGGGGAAGTCGCGCACAGGCCGACCGAGAGCCTTGGTGAGAGCCTGGGCGTTGGTGCCTTTCTTGTCGTCTTGGCTGATGGCCCAGACCATGAAGCCCTCGATACACTGAGATCGAAGATGGTTGGCCTTGAGGCGCCAGGTAACGGTATCGTCAAACGACACCCACTGGTTGTCCCAGGAGACAGTCTTTACGGCGGCCTCACGATTAAGAACGGGCTTGAGGCCCTTTTCAGAGACGATTTCTTCAATCTCGGGATGCAAGAGAACACCGGCAGTTCCAGAGCATCGTCCAGCAGCGCCAGCAGAGCTGACTCGGCAGCCGACGCCGTTGCAGCTCGGATCCGCGAGGGTGAAGCTTCGGCTGTAATAAGACATGCCCATGGTGACCTTTTTGGGGCTAATGTCGTTTCTCCAGAGCAGATCCAGGCCGGACTGGATCTCAGTCAAGTTGGTGTGCGCGTTAGCCCAGGGTCCCGTCCACTTGTTATCGATGTCCCAGGCCCCATGGATATCATACGTCATGAGGTTGAACCAGTCGACATGCTTCTCGAGCTCCTTGATGTCGAAGTGCTGAAGGTACCAGTAGCTTGCGGGCAGCGCCATTGACACGCCCTTGACGTGAAAGAACATGCGGGTTTTGAGGGTGCGCATAAACGTGACAATATTCTCATAATCCTCGCCGCGGCCATGTCTGTCTTCAGCGACGGGGTACTCCCAGTCGATGTCAACACCGTCGAAGCCGTAACGCATCATGATGGCCAGAAGCGACGTGATGAACTTGGTTGTCTTCTGCGGCGACGCTGCAACATCGCTGAACACGGTTTGGGTAGGCCCGGGATCGTTGAAAGCCCAGCCGCCAATGGCTACCCAGAGCTTGATGTCAGGCTGCAGGATGCGGATGGCTTCCATTCTGCTGAGCATGAGCTCGGTGTCTTCGCCACCAGCCGTGACCTCGAACGTCTCCGGGTTGACAGTCAGGAAGCTGAAGATGATGTGGGTGTACTGGCCGTAAGGGATCTCTTCGGGCACGAGGGCGTAGCAGGAGCGCTTGGACGACGCCCAGCCCTCGTAGTAGCCGATGACGCGGGTCACCGGGGTATCTCCAACGCTGCAGGATGGACGCTTAACCTCATTGCCCTCGCAGAATTCCTCGGTGAAGCCGCAGAAGCCGTGAGGGCTGCAGCAGACGTTGAGGGGGCACTTGTCCCATTTGCTCCAATCGCTGCCGTCCCAGCCGGGGTTGCAGTCGGCCTTGCGATCACAGGTGCTCTGGCATCCTTTGCTATAATGAGTGCGTCAGTAAGGTGAAACTGCGTGAAGGAGAATGTAAGTGCGCTAACCCGCAGTATTCAGGGCCATAGCCGCAGAACCCGGCGCTGCTGCAGCATCCCGCCTCGCAAAGTTGCGTTGAACTGCACTGCTGCTGCGTTGACAAGCCTACAAAGGCTCCCAAGGCCACCAAGGGAATCCATAGAGACTTCATTGTCGTTGTCGACGCCTCATGTGCAGAAACTATACGGCGCAGCGTGGGTGTCTGCCACTCCCAGAGCTCTTTATATGAGCAGAGGTGCCGAGAATGCGGAACTCTTCAACAACTCGATAAACACCGCCTTGTTCATTCACGCAATAATTCTCTATCTTTATGCCGAGCCCTACGCGCTGCACGGCGCTTTTGAAATTGCGCCAAGGGTCCAATATGGATCGATGGGGGCGGCAACATGGCCTTGCGTCGAGGTGGCTCCCCATTTCGCTTGCTTGCTTGGCACAGTCGAGGCCCTGTAGCGGAGAACTTGTTCATCTAACGTGCATGATGATGGATTTCATGACAATGAGACTACGGTCTGCTCGGCGGTCACTCGGCATGTGTTTGCAGGAGAGACAACCCGCATATGGTATACTCCTGCGTCCTCTCCGACCGCGGTTGCTTCTTGCCTTTGCTCAACGCCTACTCGTAGTGCTCAAGTCAAAATGCATTTCCACGCTCTACAGATTGCAGCTGTCGTCGCTCCTGCCGTGGCTCTTCAGCCGCGAGACGGCAGCAGCTTCCAGCTCGTAACCAGCGAGAAGTCCCTGCAAAGCTCCAACCTCAACCCAACCTGCAAAGGCGTCCTTCTACAGGCGATTGCCTGTGATGAGAGCGTGGCCGACCTGGGTGACAAGAGATATCATGGCTCCCTCGGTGACAAGGCCATGATGGACGGCGTCTGCTCCGCCAACTGCGAGAGAGCGCTCGGCACTGCTCGCAGACGCATTCAGGGCGCGTGCAGGTCGACCCCGGACCTGATGCCTGGGTATCCTGTGGTGTCTCTTATTGATTCCATCATCGCAGGGTGGAACGAAACGTGTCTGAAGGATGCTTCTGGAAAATACTGCAACGGCAAGTACCAGCCACGTCGTCTTGTTTTCGAAAGGCTGCTAACCCGGTGCCTAGATGTCATTGACGCACTCGACGACAAGTATGAAGACATTGACAAGATGCCCGAGGATGAGCTCTGCAAGACCTGCTACGCGAGCAAGCTCAACATGATGCGAGACTCGCCTTACTCGGCGTACGATGAGCTCTTTGCCAACATGCTCGCCCAAGTCAACAAGAGTCGGTTCCTTCTTCTTTGCTAGTTATTCTCGCCACTGACACGTCTCGTAGGGTGCAAGATCGATACCCCGACCGATCCCATCTCGCCCACGCTTCCTGCCAATGAGACGGTTTCCTGCGACAAGCCCGAAAACCTGTACAAGTCGCAGGATGGCGACACGTGCGACTCGATTGCCCTCACGCAATCCGTCTCTGCGGCGACGCTGTACTTTAACAACCCTCGCCTGCTCAACTGCAGCTCCATCCCCTCTGGCACCTCGCTCTGCCTGCCTGACACGTGCAAGGTGCAAAAGGTGACCGAGGCGGACGCCGACTGCATCACCTTTGCCATCAGCGTCGGCGTGCCCTGGCAGACGCTGATCCGCTGGAACATGGCGCTGGACAGCGCCTGCTCCAACCTCTGGAACACCAAGGCGCCCTTCTGGGGCCACGTCGTGTGCGTGACGCAGCCCGGCGGCGAGTACAAGCCCAGCACCAACGACACCGACACGACGACGCCTGGAAACGGCAACATTGGCGGTCAGGGCGGCAACGGCGACGGATACGCCGACTCGTGGACCCCCCCTCCTAAAGACGGCAAGGTGGCCGACAAGACTACGGACCAGTGCGGCAAGTACTTGCAGGCCGAGAAGGGCGTCAGCTGCGCCCAGATTGTATCGAAGCGGGCCATCCCGCTGGACGTGTTCCTGCAGGCGAACCCGTCGCTCGGCAAGACGGGAGTAGAGTGCGACGAGAAGCTCGAGGTGGGCACTTGGTACTGCTTGAACCCGCTGCGGCCCATAGCATACAAGTAGGCTACTTGTCAAGTGGCTGTGCACGAGTTTGCTGCAGGTCTTTTAGCCTAGAGAAATGCAATTCCACTTACATTACAGAACAAGTCAACATCGAGCTACACTTTGCAAAAAATTATTACTTGCTTTTACTTGCTTTCACTGGGGGTCAGTTCAAGCCTCCCGCCAAGGTCGTTCAACACGTCAGGTCGTTTAACGCCCAAGGCTGCACGGGTCCCCTGCCAAGCCTCAAACTTAATTTGACGTCAATATGCTGGGTGGATGATTGGACTGTGCATAGAAGGAAGGTTTGGGGGCTAGGATTGGCTCTGGCGAAGAAGTTGCTAATTTGGCAGCCTTTTTAGGCCTTTTCCACCACCCTAGAACTTAGCACCAACAAGCCTTTGTTCTGCACCGTCATCGAACCTTGATTTTATTTTCAATTCGCCGCCCAGCATCGACCCACTGAGAACCGCGTTTCGGGCCGCCACTCCACCGGAGCGCTACGCTACTCCACTTGCCGAAGCATCCATATCCCATGGGAGCCCCTAATTATTAAGGCTTGTGGGTCTGAGAGTTGAAGGCAAAAAAGAAATCAGATATAAAGGCGAGCGTCGTTCTTAGTATTTGATTGGTTTCTGCACTGTTACCTTGACTCCACAAGCCTTAGGGGCTTCGAAGGGATGGGAATCAAGGACGTTTTTTGGCTCTTTTCATCATCACGCGGCCATTTGCCAAGTCTTAGTAGCGGGCCAGGCCCGTTTCTGTGATCTTTGCTCCCTACAGCCTTGGCGACGGCGCTTTTGATGCGCGTCTTCTTCATTGACAAGAAAATTTTTTTCGCTCGTTCGCTGAAATTGCCAGTGTGAGCTCTACCAAACAAAAAAATGTCGACTCGGCTGCTGCGGCGTCTCGGCAGAGGTGTTTTTGTTTGCCGACCGCCGGTGCCGAGCAGACGCTTGCCTTTCCACGCCGGTGCTATCCGACGGCAGGCCGCCTTTCACCACTTGCCTGCCATGTACCGAGAGCCTCCAGCTGTTTGGGATGTCCAAGAGGGCTGCTGGGACTGGGACGACGAGATGGACCGTCACTTCGGGGACATTGGGGCAAACTCGGAGCAAGTCCACCCAGCTATCTGGCAGGGTCTTCTACAAAGAGATCTTGAGAAACTGAGAGATGCCATCGCCGCTATCCCAGAAGACGAGAGGGAGCTGACGCTCTGGCTTCATCTCGCTATTGATGCTGGAAATGAAGCCGCGGCTGCGCTTTTCATGAACGCTGGAGCGGACATGGCGCAGATGGCTGGCTATCATAGCGGACAGGCTGCCGCTCCGTACCGCGCTATCCACAAGCATTTGATGGAGCTGGTCAGGAGGATGTGGGAGTTCACAGCGTATGTCCCTGATCCAAGACCCCGTAGCGGCAGACTGGCTCGCAACAAGTGGCTCGCCGTCGCTGCTGAGTGTGGGCACGCCGACATGGTCGAGGACATGCTGGGATGGAGCACCGACTGGGACTACGACCGCGCTCTGTGGCATGCAGCGTACAATTGGCACTATGAGACGATCAAGGCACTGGCAAGAGGGCATACATACTCGCAAAAGGCGATCCAGGATGCGTTGGGCCACGCGTGCGACGTGGATCGAGAAGATGACTTTGAGATTTATTGCTGCGACAAGAGCACAGAAGCAAGACACCGAGAGCTGGCAGACGTGGTACGATGGCTTGTGGATGCAGGGGCGGAGCCAGACAATGCCAGGACGGCGTCGATTGGATGGCCTATAGTGCCACATTTGCACGAATTTCCAGAGCATGCTGAAGCGCTCAAGGCGCTCTTGGAGAAGGGTGCGACCAATATGAGGTATGAGAAGAGGGGAGAAATGCGTGTGCCGGTTCCCGTAAGATGATCAACAGAGTCATGTTCCGGTATATTAGACCTTTTGTCAGAGGCACGATCAATTCGTTTTATCCTACTAGTATTACATCTCGGAGAAGTGAATGCCCCTCACAGCTTCTGAACAGTAAAGTTGTCCACCACCGCACCCGTCGAATACACCCTGACACCCGTCATGCCCTTGCTGTAGCTGCCGTCGCGGTGCTGAATCACCAGGTTCTCGTCCACCCAGACCTGGATGTAGTCGCCCTGCGCCTTGACGCGCAGATGGTACTTGACGTCGGTGCGAATGTCAAACTCGCCCGACGCAAGCTGTCGCCATCCGCCATCCGCCCTGCCCAGCACGACGTTGCCGCTCGATTCCAGGCCAATGTAGTATCCCCTGTACGCGTCAGGACCGTTGCCAATGTTGGACGCGCGAATGATGAAGCCGCCATTGCCGTTGGCGGTGATGGCTACATCCGCCTCGACCACCACATCCTCAAACTCAGCCTGGTAGGCAATCTTGCCGCTCTGGACGCTGGCAGCCACCATCTCCTTTGTGCGCGCGTCGAAGCCGCCGTCGTAAATCTTCCAGTTGACCAAGTTCCTCTCAAAATCGTCAAAGACGACCGTTGACACGGCAAAGTTGTCAAAGGCGGCCTCGGTCTCGTGCGTGCGCACGCCGAATCGACCAGACTTGTAAGTGCCGTCTCGGACCGACAGCGCAGGCCTGTCCATGTCGTTGACGTACACGGAAAGGTAGTCGCCCTTGGCCACGACCTTGAATGCAAAGGTACGATCCGCAGCGATGTCGCGGACCTTGGCGCGGCCAATCTCGCGCCAGTCGTTGTTGACGCGGCCCAGGAGAAGATCTCCAGAAGCGCTGACGCCGGCGTAGTAGCCCTGGTAGGCGTCGGTGCCGGAACCAATGTTGGAGGCGCGGAAAATGAGGCCGGCGTTGCCGCCACGGCCAGAGGGAAGCTTGAGCTGGGCTTCAATGGCGGCGTCGTTGAAGACGACGTCGTAGTAGGCCTTGTTGTATTGTGACTTGGCGGCCAGGATCTTGGAAGAGGCATCGAAGGAGCCAGAGGCCGTCTTCCACTGCTGCGACGAGCCGTCGTCAAAGTTGAAGCTGCGGATGGGATCCACGCAAGCCCAGGTCTGGCCGTAGATGCGCGAGCAGTCGCTGCCCGCCTTGGGGTTCCAGGAGGTGAGGTCCGAGACGGTGACGCCGTAGCGAGAGGCAATGTCCTGGCAGCTCTGCCCCGACTCGACAAAGTGGAACTTGCGGCACGACTGAATCATGTCGGGCTGGATGGGAGAGGGTGTTTGAATACTACATATCGTGATCTTGTTAGTGCGTGCCCGCATGGTGCGTGATGTGATGTGATGTGCTTACGCGTTGGGAGCAGAGGAAGTAGGCTTGTCCGTCTGGCCACCCGTCTGGCCACCCGTGACGCCAACACAGGCATACGTATCTGCCCAGAGACCGGTGCACTGGCTGCCGACCTTGGGATTCCACTTGGCAAAGTCGTCGATGCTTATGCCGTTGCTGGACAAGACATCAGCGCAGCTGTCGCCCTTGTTGACAAAGTGGAACTTGTTGCAGTTGTCCACCATGTTGGGCTGCGTCGGGCTGGGAGTAGCAATACCGTTTCCGGCAGGCGTCGTCGTGCTAGGCTTGTCCGTGACGGTTGGATCACCGCCGTTGAGGACGCCGACGCAGGCGTACGTGTCGGCCCAGAGACCGGAGCACTGCGCGCCAACCTTGGGGTTCCATTTGGCAAAGTCGGCGCCCGAGATGCCGTGGTTGCCGGCAATCTCGTCGCACGAGTCGCCCTTTTGCACCTTGTAGAACTTGTTGCAGTTGCCAACCATGCTGGGCTGCGTGGGAGTGGGCGTGACGACGCCGTTGCCGGGAGCGACGGTGCTGCTTGGCTTCGACGGCGTGCTGGTCGTGGGCTCGCGCGGGAGACCGTAGTTGACCTCGACGCAGTACGAGTTGCCGACCTTCATGCCCTTGCAGTCATCGCCTACGAGGGGGTTCTAAGCGTGTTAGCATGCATGATATGTTGGCAAGTCGAGGAGCATCGTCGACGTACCCATTCCCGAAAGTCCTTGGCCGAGATTCCCCAGGCATCCTGCAGGCTCTCGCACGTCACCGAGTCGTCCGCCTTCTCCTCCCAGAGCGTGCAGTCAGAGGCAGTGCCGGGATCAACCGTAGCAGCAGGCTTCTCGCCGCGCTTGGCGAGGTGAGGGGCGGCCACGACGGCCTGCCCTAAGAAAAAGAGAGAAAGAACGGCTGCGGCGGAACGCATTTTGAAAATAAAAAGAATGACTGAGTTGGAGTTGTTGACGAGTTGCGAAATGTATGCTATAGACGCTGCTTATATACTGTACTACGCAACCACTTACACGCGTTGCTTGCCCAAGCTGGGTCGGCAGCCGCTGCCATAGTCTTGCTAAACTGCCTCTTGTGGATATGTTTAGTGTACAGAATATAGTCTTTGTAAAATTACTCTCTTCTCGGCGTCCGCCTCGGGAGCCCAGCGACGGCCCATCGCCGTGCATACCACATCCACTCCTCGCCACGATATGCACTATTATAATACGCTTCCCGAGCTTTCCGACGCCCCAGCTGCAGGTAATATTGGATATTGCTCTTTCTATCCACTTGCCAGATGCACAACTGCCGGTACCTGCATGGACTCTTTTCTGCCAAGCCCCGCGCTCAGCCTAGTCTTGTCCCGTTTCCGTAGTATACTGGCGTCGTTGGTGTGGGTGCGGCCCACGCCGAAGACGTGCAGTAACGTAAAATCATGTCAAGCGAGATGAGCAGAGACGAGCCCACAGCAGCCTAATCTGCAGCGCGGGTCAGTGGAAACGGCCAAAAGTCTTTTGGGTGAGGGCTATTGACTTGTTGGCCTTGGAGATGGATACAGTAGGCGTATGACCTTCTTCGGGACTTGCGAGAAAACGGTCCTGCGGACTCTGACAGCTACGGGATGGTGTCGTGCTCATGCTTGGTGGGGAACTCATGATTTTCGAGCAGTACTCAAGGAGAAAATTGTTGCAGCATTGCAGGGTGTCCGGAGGACTTTTAATAAATAGACTGAACAGCCTTTTCAGGTATGTACTCTACCCTTGCATTGCAGTCCCAGGAAGCCAGAACCGGCTCTTCTCCCTGGCGACCCGTCTATTCGTATATACATGTCGGAAGCTGCGTCCGACTGATTTTGGGTGCTGGCCCGTCGACCACTCTACCGACGTCGGCGCTTCAGCTCCACCCCTTCGTGTGCCAGCATGTCTTCTACTCGTGCATGTAATCAATCGTAAGACGCGGTCGTGAAACAGAGCTCGTTGTCACACCCGACTCGAGCCCTCACGATGCGAGTTTCAAGACCGCAGGGCCGTGCCGCAATGCGCCGCCGCGTTCCTCGCATGCCCGTTGTCCACCGTGCGCGCTCCTTACGCGTTGGCGTATTCCTTGTTAAAGGCACGGCCGATGACCATGCGCCTGATCTCGGACGTACCGGCTCCAATCTCGTACAGTTTGGCGCTGCGGACGGCGTGTTAGTGAGGCTGCTGCTTTCCCAAGCACAGGGGATGACAGGGTGAATGAACTTACTCTCGCAAGAGCCGCGACGCCGGCATCTCCTCGACGTAGCCCATGCCGCCCAGCAGCTGGATGCAGTCGAGGGAGCACTCGGTGGCGCGCTCGGCGGCGTACAGGATGGCGCCGGCGCAGTCCTGGGTGCGGATGATGCCCTGCTCGTCGACCTGCTTGGCCGTGGCGTACGTGTAGGCGCGCGACGCCTGCAGCTTGGTGTACATGTCGGCCAGCTTGCCCTGGACGAATTGGTTGTGCGCGATGGGCTGGCCAAACTGCTTGCGCTGGTGGGCGAAGGGCGCGGCCACGTCGAGCGCCGCCTGCATGAGGCCCAGCGGGCCGGCCGACAGCACGAGGCGCTCGAGGTCGAGGCCCTCCATGAGCACGCGCACGCCGCCGTGCAGCTTGCCGAGGATGTTCTCGGTCGGCACGAAGACGTTGTCGAACATGAGCTCGCCCGTGTTGCTGCCGCGCATGCCCATCTTGTCGAGCTTGCGCGCGCAGCTGAAGCCGTCCGTCTTGGTGTCGACGATGAAGGCCGTGATGCCCTTGGAGCCGGCCTCGGGCTTCGTCTTGGCGTAGACGACGATGTGGTGCGCGTCGGGCCCGTTGGTGATCCACATCTTGGACCCGTTGATGAGGTAGCCGCCGTCGACGGCCTTGGCCGTGGTGCGCATGCTGACCACGTCGCTGCCGGCGCCCGACTCGGACATGGCCAGCGCGCCGATGCTCGTGCCCGCGATCAGGCCCGGCAGGTACTTGGCCTTCTGCTCGGGCGAGCCGTTGAGCTGCAGCTGGTTGACGCACAGCTGCGAGTGCGCGGCGTAGCTGAGGGCGATGGACCCGGACGCGCGCGACATCTCCTCCATGACGACGCAGTGCGCCTGGTAGCCCATGCCGAGCCCGCCCACGTCCGTGTCAGCCGTGATGCCCAGGAAGCCCGCCTCGCCGAGCTTGGGCCACATGTCGTTGGGGAAGGCGTTGGACTTGTCCGTGTGCGCCGCCACCTCCTCGCTGATCTCGCGCCGCGTGAACTCCTGCACGCTCGCGCGCAGCTCGTCGAGCTCGTCCGTCGTCGGCGCCTCGAAGCCCTTGGGGTGCTTGCCGTTCGAGTGCAGCCGCGTCTGCATGGTGGGCGCGGCGCGGAGCTGCTGCCGCAGCGCCGGCCGGGCCAGCGCCCTGCTGAACGTCGTCCTCAGGCTGGCCATTGTGTCTGTGTGTGTGCGTGTGTCGTCGTCTCTGCGTACGGCTGGGGGGGAGGATGGTGCACGGCAGAGGGCGGACGGGGGATGAAGTGTAAGCGTAAGTATGTAGTCGAGGAAACAAATTCAAGGGCTCGGTGACGATGCTAGGCCGAGTCGGCTCCCTCGGCCACCCAAGGCTCTCGGCGCGGCTCAATGCGGCTTCCCGCGGCCCGCAAACCCCAGGTTTTGCGACGTCAGGGCAGCTCGGCTTAGCAGCTGAGCACCACCAGTGTCTCTCTCTGACTTCGTCGTCCCTCGAGTCGAGCGGACATCTCTGCCACCTCTTCCAAAAACCATCCGCTGCTCACCGTCCCGGCCTCGCAGCTTCACACGGAACCCGCCATGTCTCTGTCGCGGCCCACGCAGCAGGCGGCCCTCCGCCTCGGCCGCCAATGGCCCAGAACACCACGCCGGGCGTGCAGCAGAGGCGTCGCGAGCCTCACCCCGCCGCACCAGGCCGGTGCCATCTCGCGTCTGCCGACCAACGTCGACGCCTCGTCCGATGAGTTCCGCGACAACGCGCGCCAGATGGGCGAGGTCATGGCCCGCATGCAGGAGCTCTCCCAGCGCATCCAGCGCGGCGGCCCCGACAAGGCCCGCGAGAAGCACATCGCCCGCAAGAAGATGCTGCCGCGCGACCGCGTCACCGCCCTCATCGACCCGGGCACCACGTTCCTCGAGCTGTCGCCCATGGCTGGCTACGAGCTGTACCCCGAGGCCGAGGTTCCCGCGGGCGGCATCATCACGGGAATCGGCGTCGTCGAGGGCGTGACGTGCGTCATTGTCGCCAACGACAGCACCGTCAAGGGCGGCACCTACTATCCCATTACCGTCAAGAAGCACCTGCGCGCGCAAGCCGTTGCGCAGGAGAACAAGCTGCCGTACGTCGTCGCAGCGTTATGAATGAAGTGAAGAGAGTGACATCTGCTAACTCTGGGTCTGCAGCTGCATCTACATGGTTGACTCGGGCGGCGCCAACCTCCCTCACCAGGCCGACGTGTTCCCCGACCAGAACCACTTCGGCCGCATCTTCTACAACCAGGCCCGCATGTCGTCCCAGGGCATCCCCCAGATCTCCGTCGTTATGGGCCCTT
This sequence comes from Tolypocladium endophyticum, assembly GCA_024339985.1. Classification (NCBI taxonomy): domain Eukaryota; kingdom Fungi; phylum Ascomycota; class Sordariomycetes; order Hypocreales; family Ophiocordycipitaceae; genus Tolypocladium; species Tolypocladium endophyticum. The sequence goes on from JALHBW010000069.1 coordinate 409,259, forward strand.
GCACCGCCGGCGGCGCCTACGTCCCCGCCATGAGCGACGAGTCCATCATCGTCCAGGAGCAGGGCCACATCTTCCTTGCCGGGCCACCTCTCGTCAAGGCCGCCACGGGCGAGGTCATCTCGGCCGAGGACCTCGGCGGCGGTCGCATGCACTCGTCCGTGTCCGGTGTCACCGACTACCTCGCCGTCGACGACGCCCACGCCGTCACCATCGCCCGCCGCTCCGTCAGCAACCTCAACTGGCCCAAGGCCCAGGCCGTCAACGTGCCACCGGCCGAGACCTTCGCCGAGCCCCTCTACGATCCCGAGGAGCTTCTCGGCATTGCGAGCACCAACCTGCGCAAGCCGCTGCCCATCCGCGAGGTCATCGCCCGCATCGTCGACGGCTCCGAGTTCTCCGAGTTCAAGAAGGACTTCGGCACCACTCTCGTCACTGGCTTCGCATCCATCTACGGCCAGAAGGTCGGCATCGTCGCCAATGACGGTATCCTCTTCGCCTCGTCTTCCGTCAAGGGCGCACACTTCGTCGAGCTCTGCTCTCAGCGCGGCATTCCCCTCGTCTTCCTCCAGAATATCTCCGGCTTCATGGTCGGCAGCGCCTCCGAACGCGACGGCATCGCCAAGCACGGCGCCAAGCTCGTCACCGCTGTCGCCTGCGCCGACGTTCCTAAGTTCACCGTCGTCGTTGGCGGCTCGTACGGCGCCGGCAATTACGGCATGTGCGGCCGCGCCTACAGCCCGCGCTTCCTGTGGATGTGGCCCAACGCCCGCGTCGGCGTCATGGGCGGCGAGCAGCTCGCTGCCGTCATGGAGACGGTCGGTCAGAAGGTCGACCCGGAGCTCAAGGCTCGCATCGATCGTGAGAGCGACGCCACCTACTCGTCGGCGCGACTCTGGGTTCGTTGCTCCAACCCCCTAACTCCCTTTCCTTCCTTCAGTGAAGCTAATACTGTCCCAGGACGATGGCATCATCCCCCCACAGCACACCCGTCGCTACCTCGGCCTCGGCCTCAAGGCCGCCATGGGAGGACGGAACGAGGTCAAGGCTGGCGATACCAAGTTCGGCGTGTTCAGAATGTAAGTGGACGATACAGGGTTCGTCAATGTAGACGGCGGTCACACAGCACTTGTACATATTGTCATAGACGTCTCAAAAAAAAAAAAGAAGTTAAATCATTTCTCCACGGCCGTACCACAAGCATCTTCATGTATGAAGCTGCGCGTCTCGTACATGATGCTCGTCTTCAGCATGCCGGCGAGTTGGATGGTATCTACCTCCGTGTTGTCAACGCCAACGCTAATCTCGCGAATGAGCTGTAAATACACATCAAAAAAAGGGGGCCTGTGAAATGTAGTATACAAGATTTCTGCCTCCACCCGTCATATCGCCCCAGTTGCTTCTTCATCGTCAAAGTAGAGCCCACATCGGGACAAACAAAGCTTGCAATTGCATCATATTAGCAGGCATGCGAAAAACGTGTCGGTGTTCATTTACAACGTGTCCTGGTCAAAGCAGCGCGGGTCCTCCATGACGTCTGCGAAGACCCGCATGAAAGCCCCCAGCCGCTTCGTCGTCAAGTGCCCGCTTGACGTTCTTGCGTCCCACGGGACCCTTCCCAACATTGACGGTAAATTGAACCAAGTTGATAATGTTGCTTCCACCAAGGGAGATTTTGGCTGCGTCTTGTTGCGTCACTGGACTGCCCTGTGTTTTGCTTTTGCTAGCTCCGCTGAAGAAGCGCTGCAGCTCCGCCTGCGCACTTTCCGCAGCATCCACGCTCTCCTCCTGCAGTATATAGAGCATGGCTACCCGTGCAAAGTCTAAGACTTCTTCAGTGACGGTGAAGCTGCCACTTGGAACAGGTGTCGCCGCAGCTGTTGTCGAGCTGATGGACATCGAAGCTGTGCTCGAGATACCTGGGCTGGTCGAGGTTGGTGAGCTGCTCGTGGCAGCTGTGCTGGAAGAAGACTGCTTGCTGGGAGGTGAATCGGGGCTGCGGACAGACGGAGGCGGAGGAGGAACAATTGTCGAAAAAGAGCCGCGAAGCGACGTGTTCGGCGGGGCGACAACAAGAGTTGTCGTCGTCGTTGACGGTGTGAAGGTGATGATGGAGATGGGGGGAAACACTTCGTTCGCCAGCACACCCTTGACGCTCTTTTCGCCTACGTCTTCTACCTCGTCAGTCGCTTGGCCGGCTCTTGTCGACTGACCATCGAAGGTGACCAGGGAATTCTGCGCAATGCATGAAAGGCTTCCAGTATTAAGTTTAGCCAGGATAATCGTCCCGGAAAGCGGGATTGTAAAGTTTGAGTTGCCATCGGCGATGAGTCTCGGGATGGCTCTCCCGAGAGTGACATTGTTGATGTTGGCGGATCCGTCCGTCGCCACGAGGTTCGTCGTGGTGCAGCCTGGGGAGCCGGTGATGCTGCAGTTGGAACCGGTATTCCCATTTGTGCAGATGCACGAGCACACGCCTTGCGACATGACGCTGGTGCCACCATTCTGGCATACCAAAGACTTTTGACAATTGTCGAGGTCCTGATCCGGGGTGGTTTTCTGGCCGAGATTCTTGAACACGAAGAATTCCAGGGGAATGACGATGGCGGCGACGATTATGCACAGAAGCAGGAAGACAATGACGATAAAGGCCCACAGAGGCAGGCCACAGCATCGCCGGCCTTGCTTCTTGACACCGCTCTCGGATTGGGTGCTAGACGATCGTGAGTGGCCGCGCTGGGCTTGGTCTGCTACCACTGGCCAGGAGCTAGGCCGGAGCCAAGATGCTCGATTTCCCCTCGGTGTTTGAACAGGAGGAGGGAAAGCGGCCAGCATGTCTGATAGGCCCGAGTGATGCCGGTCGTCAGCTTCATTCCAGGTTAGATGATCTTAGAAAGTAATGAGAAATCAGGAAAGCATACCTGAGAGAGAACCCTCTCCATCCCGGACTCCGTTCTTCTCGGCGAGAAACGGGCCCAGATCATCCATGCGGCTCCCCGGTCTCTTTCCCTTTTCGATCATTGCAGCCAGCCTTGTGGCACGCCTGATCAAATCCGGGAGACTTGTCAGGCTACCCCTTGCCTCTGCTGCTCGAACAGCATCAATGTCCAACTTGGGAGGGCGCCGCATGTTTGAGAGCCTGTTTGGCGGCCGGGGTGAGGGCGATCCAGTAGCGGCACGCTGCTCCGATGGGTCTGATGAACTGGCAGCTGCATAGGCTTTCAAGATCACGTCCGGCGTCAATCCATTCTGATTGGTAGTTGCGGGAGTAGTGGCTGGCGTTTGTTTGGCCATTGGGAGCGTTGTCGAAGAGCTCGTCGAAGTGTCCATGTAGGCTGTCCCTCCGGCGAAGGCTTGCATCGGTGATGGATCAGGCCTGGAATCGGATTTGGAAGACATACCCGGTCTGGTATTGTTGACAAGCAACGGGTTTGCCTTCTTGCCAATACTTGCGCTACGGACCAATCTGCTTTCATCTCCGACATCGTCGAAAGTTGATTCCTGGTCCGTCGCCGAATCGTCATAGAACGCATCGCCGTAGCCCGGACTTCCATATCCTGGGCTGGCCATCGGTGACACAGGACCCCAACTTTCGGGCATGGCAGCACTCGAGGCGTATGAACCATGTGACCTCGAGCGCGGGCTCTCTTCTGGAATCGGAGAAACAAAAGACGCACTCGAGTAGAAGGAGGAAGCTCCCCTGCGGCTGGATGGCGGAGGCCCCAAAATAGCACTTCTCCTGGGCGGTCCGCCCGCCGAGTTGGCCGCGACAGCCACGGGGAAGTCAGGTATCGAGCCAACAGACGAAGTTTGCCTCGAGGATGTGGCGGCAGGCGACAAGGTGTTGTATCCATCGTCCATATCTTGCGGGCTTTCGGGGATGCTCGAACGAAAGGCGTACGAAGAGCTCGGCTCCCGGGCTTGGGGCGGATACGATATCGAGGGGAGGTCGCTTGGACGGGACGGTCTGCGGGGTGCTTGGTTGGACCTTCCTGGGGAGGGCCCTGAGCCGGTAGAGCTTACGGGGCTCTCAATCGGACCAGGAAGCGGCCATTGGGGCGAGCGCGTGGATCGCGACATCTTCTGGTCGGTTTGCAGCTGACGTAGCGGCAGCGTTTCCCGCACCTGTCCGGCCTGCGTCCGTTCGCGCGCTCTTCTGACCGATCCTTGCGCTGGCGACGACCGGTCCATGTCTCTTCCATAGTATTGTTGATTCATCTGACTCGTCTTATTCGCTCCGATAGCTCAGCTCGACGGAATGCTTGACCGGAGAAGAGGGCCTTATCTGTGGCCTTGTTTGGGCAAAGGCCCTGGCTGCTTCTGACCGGGCAAATTTGATGCGATGTCCGGCGGACCACCTGCCAGGGACGCGAAACAAGAACTGGGAGCGAGTGTCGTTCTCGTGTAGGACGAAGTTGATACCTAATCGAGATGAGGACTGTGGCGAATCATGAATGAACGATTGAGATTTCTTCCGAGACGTCGGGATAAACAGATGACGGGAGGGTCTTGTGTATCAAGACAGATTGACAAAAGCCCGAAGTGAAACGAGTGTGCGTCTGCTAAATCGGAAATATACAAGGAAAGAACGAAGAGAGGCGACTGATCCCTTAAGCGAATGTTTGGGAGTGTGAGAGTGTATCGTGTATACGACGTTGAATCACAACAGTAGATGGCCAGAAGAAGTCTAAGCCATGCTGTTAGCGAAAGACCTCGGGCAATTGTGCGAGGAGACAGCTCGATCTCTGGAAAGCTAGTCTTTGGTGACCGAGCTCCAGAAGTCAACCCGACATGCGACTCAGGCATGGAGTTTCTGGACTCAGCTGGCGCCACAGAATGGCAGAAACAAGGAGCGCGAGAGATCATGGGTCACGTACAGGAAACGGCTAGAGTCTCAGGTGGTGCCGCCTGGCAGCATAGAAAGTAGACCACGACGACGTCGTGACGGACAGCTGCGAGGCCCGCGTAGCCTAAAGTAATCGCACCAGCGTGGGCGAAGAGCTGGACGCCGGGTCACAGCAGGAGCGACGGACGAATCCCGACCAGCTCGGACTCGACGAAGACGAAGAAAAGGGCGCAAATACGTTGCTGGGCCTGCGCCGGGTGTGACAATGAGGCTTTGCAACACGAGCGCTCCGTGTTACAAATCTTGCCCGAAGTTGGTGTTTCAGATGGGCCACAGCGGAGGCAGAAGAAAGCAATCGAGGAGCTGAATCGGGTAGACGAGGTAAGCGTAAGCCGGGGACGCGGATGCAAATATGAAGCGGCAATGAAAAGTCTAATAAGAAGAGGCAGGCGAGCAGAAAGAGCTGGCGGCGCTCTTCACGCATCGCCTCGACCACGAGTGGTGGTATGGCGGCGCGGTGAATTCGACGAGCACCAAGGGGGCAAAGAGAGGCGTGTTTTACCTTGTAAGTCTGCCTACGCGGGCGGACGGTGGAGACACGGAGGCGTCGCTCGCCGGATCGTCGTCGGAAGCGGCCAGATCTTGCTGGCGCGTGCAAAAGGACAATTGAAGAAGTGAAGAAGCCCAAAAGCAATCAATGGCAAGGAGAGGGCGGAGAAAGAAAGGCAGCAGCGGGAGCGGACCAGCGGGTGAAGGCGAACGAAGAAGGAGCGGAAGGGAGCGCGGAAGCCGCAGAGAAGAGACGACTGCACCCCGGCCGGCAGAAGGCGTAGCTTATGAGTGGCCGCGACGAGGCTACGAGCCAGCACGGAGTCGTCCGTTCTCCGGCACGGTGCTAAGTTAGACTGCAGACGACCCAGGGGGACTCGAGTCGCCGGGCTGGCGACCCAGACATCAATAATACGAGTAGGCCAAGATTGGAGGAGGGGTGGCCATCTCCACGCCTGCAAGGCGTTGCTGGCACCAGCACGCCGGGCTAAAGCCAACCTCGCGCGACCGGGTTCGGCCCAGTTGCTAAGTTCAGGTCCCGGCTCAGGTCCCGGCCCAGTCCCGGTTGAGGAGCCCTGCAAGACTTGCAGATGCAGGCAGCGCCATGATGTCCTCTCCCGTCCCAAGTCAGCGGATGCAACGTCCTCGAGGTCCCGCAGCCAGAACAGGACCGTCAGGTCATCTGTCCATCAGCGTCCGTCATGGCCCCGCGACAGCAGGAGAAGCCGCATGAAGAGGGTCATTTCACTGACGAACGGGCTCGAGGGCTCCCGGCCCTGGCTGGGCTTCAAACGGCTTGCGCCCGGTGGGGCATCAGTAAGATGCCCAAGAGACGACCCGCCGCATGCCATCGCCACGGATTCCGCCGCGCCAGCAATCGTCGCCGCCGCACGGAACCGCTCGCGTCTGTGCGGGGGGACAGCCAGAGCGCGAGACACAGGGGCGCTCTGCTGCGCTGCCGCAAAATCTGATAGCGTTGCGACGAGTCCGAAATGGGCAAAGAGAGAGACATAGCGCTCTGCTTGTAAGAGGCGCTTGGGCTGTGCGCACCGCTCTCGCTCGTCTTGGCCCTCCGCTCAGTCTCCTCGGCCTTGCGGTACGGCTCGTTTTGCTTTTTCCACCGTGCCCCCCCTCGCGCGCCCAAGACCACGAGTGATTAGACGCTGCAAAGCCGCCGCTCGTGTCTTGGCCAGCTCTCGCGCAGCCATCGAAGCCACGTCAACCCGTCGCCGGGACCCCTTGTCACCACGGAGCAGGCGTCGTCAAGTGGAAACACTAGCGTCCTGTTCCTGCATCGTCGGCCTGTCCACTTGAAAACCCTCGTCGGTCTAATCGTGGGTAGCCCCGGACCGGACTGTTGCGGGACACGATGCAAAAGCCTATAAGAGCCAAGAGCCTGAAAAGAGCTATACTTGTGCGAGTGCAAGCTCTGTGTTGGCCGGCGATCGGTCGCGGAAGTCGATGGCGGCGGAGCCGTCTTGTTGGTTGTTCGTCCGACAGTCTGGAAGGCACCCCGGGCCAATGAGGCTCTGCGGACCAGGAACTGCTCACTTCACGGGAGGCTGCTCATCGTCCCATATGCGCTCACGAGTATGCCCCTTTGTCCGTAGCCTTTCCTTTCTACGATGCGCTTCCGGGACTGTATGTGTTTGCTCGCACGATGCCCAGAGCATGGCGCGATGTGCACACGTAAGACAGCCAGCATCATCCAAGACCAGTCAGGAAGGAAGCTTGCCAAAATCCAATCCCCGCATTCATCTATCCCCGACTAAAGTAGTTCGCCCTGCTTTGGTGTTAAAGTAATAGGTACGGAGTACGTGTGCAACAAGAAAAGATTTTCGCCTGTGGATGACATGATCGGGGACTTCTGCTCTGTGTCCTCATGCCTGTTTCTCCGCTCGGCGCTCCCGTCGCCCGTCTTCATCTGTCTCCGGCGGCCATTTAATCCCGCCGCTTCCTTTAATCTCATGTTCGAGAACCCTTCCCGTCTTGCTGACCTCGAGCAAGGTTCATCAGATGGATTGTGGTACGAGTCAGCAGGCGCGACATGAACCATTCTCGTCTTCCATGTCCTCAATCTATTCGCTGCTTCGTCCCGTGATTGCGGTCTCCTTCACCACGATTCTCGAAATCATACGGCCAACGCTGGTGGACAAGTGGATAATGATGGGTTGACCCGTGCCCCCCACGTGCCTTGCATGGCGAGCCGGACGGCTCGGGTTCGGTCGTGATGTGGGATGATCCAGCGCGTCTCCAGATGTCAGAAGTCAGCAATCGCTGCGGTCGGCCACGATAGACGCATTTGATTCAGAAACCAATATAACAATTTATTGCGGGCTGCGACCTACAGGCATGCATGACATAGCCAACGCGTGTCTTCTACTCCGTAGTTCCTTAAATGTTGCAAAGCAACACTGGGCATGCATGATTCCAGCTCGAACTCCTGCATGTTCCGAGTGCGAACCCAGATCCCTTGCATTCAAAATCACGTTGCGGCAAGCATCACTTCTCCGGACAGAAGACAAGGCTCCGCGGTATAGTACTTATCCTTCATTTAGAATTCTGGGACACTGTTACACCGCCGACTGGATAGCCGCTCTCTACTGCGACGTTGCTCTGGCAGACAGATGAGGGTGTCGTGGTGGGTGACATTGCATCGAGCCAGCAGGACTACACCGTCACACATCATGCCCTTGCGTTGCCCTGACATGATTTACACCGAAAGTAGCAGTTTGGACTAGATGCGCAGGAAATTCGGGGGGCGATGGCGTCTGGGGAAGGGTGTTGGAGCTGTGCCGAAGGTGGTGGTGTTGCTCGTCGTGGTTTAGGGTAAGCGAACTGTACAATCCCGAGTTCGACACCGACAATTCCCACACCACATCCAAGATGGCGAGCCGGAATCTCATCAGAAAACTCACTTAGTTATAGTCCATACCAGACCAGGAAGATTTCGCGCCGCAAGAATCACGCTGCTTGAACAAAAATCGCCCTCTCAACCCGAACGTGTCATCAGTACTACCCATCACGCTTGATGAAACACCTCCTCCATGGGTCGCCACCAGCTGGGCTCGCCCGCTTCAGAGCTCGTCGCGCCTTCAACGAGGCTCTCCTGAAAGCCATCCGTCATCTTCCACCACTCGCGCACCTTCGGATTCTCCGCCATCCGCTGCATATCCCCCGCGAAGTCGTATCCCAGGTACTTGAAAGACCCAAATAGGAGGCCGGTCTTGTCGTCGTACCAGATGCTGTCTGTCCACCCCGAGTATTAGCCATCATATTTGGAACTGGTCCCGGTTGTCGACAGTGAATGGTTTTCCAGCGGGATGAGCAACGCCGGATCCTCTTTGCCTGGCGAGCGCGCCGGGTGTAGATTTCCCACTTACAGTCTTCCATGTTGCAGTCCTTGATCTGCTTGGCCACCTCGGGCCAGATCTTCGCGTGGCACGCCTTGTACGCGTCTACGCACTCGGGCTTCAACTTCACGACCTGCCCAAACCGCCGTCCAGGGTTCTTCCTCCTCGGGGGCGGCTGCGCGCCCTCGACGCCCGGCGGCGACTTGAGCGGCTCCGTCGGGGATTGGGATTGCCGTTGCCACATATTGGGGTATAAAAGCCGTCGGGTACTTCTCGCGCTCGTGTACTCGGCGTTTCTCCTGCGCTCGTCTCCGCGTCTGCCTCGCTCGAAGATTTCAAAGATTTGGCCCAGCGGAAAGTGAGGAATGGAAGGGCAGGTTTAACTTTAAGACAGGAGAACGGGAAGCGTGCCACGACACAGTCAGCGACCGTCTTCCTTCGGAGATGCGTCCCTAAGTCCCCGCGCTCGCTTTGGGCCGGGGAGGTGGGGGAAGCAAGCAGCCCAGAAGACGCCAGGATCAATCACTCTCAGAGACCCCGCATGGAGCTTACTCTGTCCATGTACGGACCTGCCTTGCTCGCCCCGGACGAAGGGCTGCGTTACGTCGCTCACCAAAGCTGTGAGACTTGAGCCGCTCGTGTTACGTCACGTTCGACGACTGGCTCGTGTAAGCGGCAGGTGGCGGGAAATGTGGCTGCTTGCAGTTCATTCACAGTGCAAAACAGCAGAGCAAGGTAAGCCTGGGACCTTGAAGCTCCCTCGACAGCCAACGCACATACTTATGTTTGAAAGGAGAGACTGTCAAAAATAGTTCATGTAGTAGATGACGTACAACGCTGTAAGCTCTTCGAGCTTCGTAAAGGAGAGAAAGGCTTGTCATCAAAGACGTGCCCAAAACCAGCTAGACCCCTTCCTTGCATTCCAAATGTCCTCAAAACGCCCGAATGTCCAACTTTGCTTTATTTCCATATCTGGGTATTTTTCGGTATTGCTCCGAACGGCACCTCCCCATCCCGTTTTCCTGTACGCTAAACGCGAAAATCAATCACCATCGTATCGTCAACTTGCCCGGAGTTTCTGATGCGGCTAATTCCTCGACTCCTCGTCCCGGTACTGGGGTGGTGGCTCCTCGGGATTTTCCTCCATCAGGCCAACCTTTTCTACGTCGACGGCCTCGTGGCGCGATTGCTGCTTCTTGCGGCAGCACCGGGTGCCTCGACTGCGCTTACATCTGGCGAACCGAGTCAAGTTCACCAGGATGCTGCAGAGGAGCATGGCAAAGCTGTGACTTGGTTAGCGTGGTTCGGCATTTTGGTTTGAAGGAAAGGATGCATACATTGCGACGCCAACACCGGCGGTAATGCCCATAAGAATGGGCAAGAAGACGTACGACGCAAAATTCTTCAGCAATCTGCGCCAGTCGTGGTGATGGGGCTCCATGATCTCATGTTCCGAATGGCCACCGGGCGGAGGGTTGACGGCCGCGTCGGCATGACCCTTGTGGCCGTGCGGGTGGCCCTTGTGGTATCTGTGACGTCCGCAGCCCTGGCCCTTCATCGACTTGAGCGACTTGACGACCTCGGCAGCCATTTGCTTGGCCTTGCACCACATGGAGCCGCACGCGGCGACATTTGCATCCTTAAGCACCACATTGCCGATGACAATGTCCTCGGTCGCGGCCTTGACCAGCTGGACCCGGATGGTAGGCACGCCGTCGACAAAACGGCTGCCAACCTCGATGACCCTCAGCTCCACGTCGATGAGCTGCATCTGCTGGTCTTGGTCCATGGCTGCAGGCTCAATGGCGAGGCTGTAGCCCAGCCTCTGCTCCTTCTCCTTGCCATCGCCGTTACTGACGATGGCCGAGAGGTCGCCGTTCCAGGGATCCGCGTGCGGGTAAAGCTCGAAGCCGTTGAGCATCAGCTTGGACCCGTCGGCCACGTCGAGGTCCAGCTTCAGATGGTTGTCCTTGCCTTTGCACTGCGCGCAGGGGACGCTCAGGCTCTGTGAGAAGGCGCTCGGAGGCAGTGCAAGCGTCTCGGCGTGGATGGGCAACGCCCTGAAGATGTCTTCGTCGGCCTCGGATATCTCGGGTACGATGACGAAGGCAGCGGCCGCGGCCGCGAAGGCGAGCGGCTTGAACAACATGGCGGCGACCCTTACGCACTCGGTTACGGCCGATGCTGTTGGTTTTGAGCACAGAGTAGATGGAAAATTCGATGCCGTCGATGGACTTGATGATGCTGAGGAGATGGGGGATGAACGGAAGACGCTGGTGGAGGATGGGAGGGCGGAGGGATGATGTATGCTCGCCCTACGCTCAGGCTGCCGCCTCTGCGCGCTTCCCCGGAAGCTGCGGTGGCGCTGCATCGCCGCGGGCCCACACCGACCCACAATGCCCACGAACCTGACACCTGATTCGGCTCGAGCGGGTACGAATACGGCCACTAGTCCAGCTCCGCTCGGCAGGAACGCACTGCCGGGTGCTACGAGCCCTCCGTACTCCGTCTTGTCCGTGCCAGCCGACCCTTACCTGAGGCACCAGTGTCGTCCCTCAAATTACCACATTGGGACAGCTCCCGGCTTCACGGCCTACAAGTAGGTAGTTAGTTGTGCGAGAGCCGCTTCAACCGCATGTGGCCGGGTCAATCATTTCATCATTTGTTCCCTGGCGAGGCTGCTGGCTATTCAAATGCATTCTTGTTTCTTTCAATTCTACCAACTGGCACCTTCGCATTGCGCACGGCACACATCTCCGGCTCGCCCGACGAACCGAGTCATAAAACCCGCAGCATAGCCTTGCCAAGCACCGAGCAGGTAGGGATTAGGGATCGTCTGGTCTTTACCTCTGCTACGGTGCCGACAACTACTAAAAATGGGCCAGTCTTCACTTCTCACTGCAATAAGGCCTTGAGCTTGACCATGGCATCGCCACATTTTGACCACACATCACCCACACCTTGTAGCGTCGGCTCCAGTGCGCGCCTGACAATGCCAGCTCCAAGAGCTGTCACGTTCTGGTGTCGATGAACTGGCGAGTCCCCGCCCCATGGATAGTTGGCGTTATCCGGCAGCTTTGTCCCCGGCAGACTCTTCGTCGTGGAATACTGGGTCAATACCTGCGAACCGGGCAAAGATTCACTCCTTAGGACTGACGTCCAGAAAGTTGTTGGAAGGGGATAAGTTCCTATATGAGCTTGCGCGTCAGCCCCCGTTCTTTTGTGAAACCACTGGGCACCGACTTACCCTCTGATAGCTTTGACACCACCGGAGATTCACCGTACGAACCTGTGGAGCTTGCGCGCCCGCTGATGGAAGTGGCTGTGCCGGCCAAAGTCGACACGTTCAGGCACTTCGTCAATGTTGTCATGCCAGCTACCACACTGCTGCACGTTTCGACACTTGTACTCCTGCCCGGATCTGTGTACGGAGATGTAATCGACCCTATGCACGTCGTATCCGTAGCTTGCGTGCTGGTGGGCAAGGCAGTGCCGTTGTCCTCGCTCGATTGGGCCGCCATTTTCGAGCTTGTTGTCGTTGAGCTGTAAAGATTGGACGACTTCTCGGCTCCTGTTGATTGGCTTTCGCTTGGTCTAGCAGTTGTCGTCGAGTTCTGCCAATTTTGCGACTTCGATGCTTGTGACATGGTTGGGCTACCTCGGCTTGTCCATAACGAGGTGAAGCTGTTGGTCTTGCTTGGACCAAGATCTGACGCCGAAGTCGCATTCGTGGTCGTTGTAAAAATTACCGTCGCTCTCGCTTGAGACGTCAATACGACTTTTGTCAAGGTAGGTCTGTTTGAGCTGGCGGTCTCTGATGAGGCGGTGGTATTTGTCCACGCAGGCCAGCTGGTCTGGCTCAATGACTTGGAGTTTGTCGCGCTTGATTGTGCCGACTCTGTTGGCTGAGTGCTGTAGGAGAAAGACGAGTTGCTTCTTTGGGCCGAGACACCTGAACTTTGCCCCATATTCGAAGTGACATGCCTCGTGAGAGTCACCTCGGTCGTCAAGTTGCTCCACGGAATGGTGGAGACGAGGCTTTGCATTGCACCCGAAGTAGTATGTCTCGTCACTGACAGCTTGCTCCCAGGCTTGCTTGTCGGCTTGTGCGTGGTGGTGGGGGGGAAAATGGACCATGTAGACGTAGCGCCTGTCATAGACTTCAGCACGCCTGTACTCGACGAGAATTGTGAAAGCCCGCTGGTCGGCACTCGCATGGTTGAATTCAACGTCGTCGGGAATGGTGCAGAGCTGATGTGAGGATGCAGCGTGGAGCTATGCCTTTGCCAAGATGAGATCCTTGTTGAATACGAAACACCCGGTGAGATCCGAGTGGAATTTGAGCTTGTCGGATACGATGTGTGTCTAGAAATAGAAATCGTTGTAGAGGCCGTGGCGGCACTCAATCCTTTGCTCGTGCGTATTCTCGTGATGTTTCTCCTAGAAAAGTAGGTGAAAGGAGATGAGAAACTTGCTGTGGGCTGAGTGTTTACCACGCTTGTTAAGAAGCTTGGAGGATTGCCGCTGGAAATTCTATGCCGGCTTTCAGTCGATACCGCAACCAGTGTGCTCGAGACAGCAACGCTGGCCGGCGGGGACCTCGAAGTCGAATTGAGGTAAGGAGGCATGCTGGCAGAAACATTTGGCAAGGTACTGGTCAAACCGATTTGGGAATGATTCGTCGCGGTACTTGGCCAGGGACCTCTAGATGTCGGTGTAACCAGCGACGAAGTTTTTGAACTTGAATAAAAGGGAGGCGAAGAAATGTTGGTGCTAGGTATTATGCTTATGGAGAAAGAGCGCGTGGGGCTCGAGGAAAACGATGGTGGTTGAGAAGTGTGCTCAGCCGTCGAAAAGGTGGATGAGATTCCCGGAACATAGGTCGTGGACTGGCTTCCAGAAAGCAAGGGTGATGTCGACGGCATAGCGGCACTAGGAGGTAAAGTTCGAGAAATATTTGGAGATAACACGCTCGAAGTGATCGGATGTTCAAAAGTCGATGTTGTGGAAAGAATGATCGTATTGTTTGTAGGAGTGTTCGAGCGGGTGCCGGACACAGAGTCAGTCACATTGTGCGTGGAAGATTTTGTCAAACTCAATCCTCCTGGAGAATTCGACGTTGACCTGGTTGAGACTTGGGTTTGTGTAAGGCCACTTCTTGTCGTGGACATATTTCTTGTGAGCGCCGAAGACTCCATTGAAGTGTGTTCGTCAGTCGATGGTAAAGGTGAGCCATCAAAAGACGTCGTTGGGCTTGCTGACGACAACGAAACAGTTTCCGAGGGTGGCGAAGATGAGCTTGCCATCGATTTGGAAGAACTGCTCCCAGTGACGGCGGTCGACTCTGGTCGTGTCCGGTGGCCGGTCTCCCCCAAAGCAGAACTGTCAAATGATATCGAGCTTGTTGGCGACGACGTACCCGTCACAGCAAGCCCAGTAGAACGTGTTACTACAGTGGAATGTGTTGTCGGCACTGATCCCTGTCCGCTGGGCTGCGACCCAGAAAATACTGTTCCGTTGATCGCTGTCGTGCTAGCCAGCAGAGAGGATGAATGTTGTGTAACAGCACTGCCTGGAAGACTCAATGACAGAATCGAACTATGACCCGACGCCGTTGAGCTTGAAGATCTTGAGGATGTAGTAAATGTGTACTCTCCGCTGTTGGGATCGGTCGAGAGCATTGAACCTTGTGTAGACAACAGCGAGTTTGAGGCGAAAGACTGGCTGCTTGTCGCCGTTGTCAGGCTCGAGAAGCTGGACTGCCCCTCTGCAATTGTGGTCAGCGGTTGTGATGGTACGTTTGCGGTCGATGAGGGTGAGGCTGAGACGCCTTGCCCTGTACCGGTACCTGTACCGGTAGTGCCCGGCGTGCCTCGACTCGGTGACTTAGTTGCTTGTGTTTTCATGCTCTTTTCAGTGGAACTAGGGGCAGCGGCTGACTCCGATATAGTCGATTCTTTGAAAGTCGCCGAGCGTCGAGAGGTCCACTCAGCTATAGCTGATGCCGTACTTCCGGTTGACGAGCCACGTGTCGTGGATATTCTTCCGTCTGGTCCACCGGAAGTCGTCAAGGTCTGAGATGGCAAGGCTGTGACAGGCATGTCCGAGCTTCCAGCTGAGGGGCTGCGATCCGTCGAGAGTATGGTCGTATCTGATCTAAATGAAATGGTAGAAGAGGTGGTCTTAGAATACTGTCGAGTTAAATCGCCGTCTAAAGAAGTTTTAGAACCGGGGACAGGCTTGGAAAGTTCAGTGGCTGCCACAGTCTTGTAAGTCGACTCGTGTGGAGATGAATCTAGATTGTCCGTCAGTTTTGGACTGGGGCTGCAGATAGCTTCAGCTTACAATATCCCGAAATCGAGGCGAAATCAGAAGTAGAGCTTTCGACTACATAGGAAGGCGGAGTGCCGTGGTGGATGCACGGCTCGCCATAATAACTGGGTGGTGGATTGCGGCCCTCCGCGTTTTTGGCATTTCCAATGATACGCTGTCGAACAACATGCCGGGCTCTGACTCCAGAAAGGAAGAAACATAGGAGGACTGCCAACAAGAAGCCGGCAGAACGAGTCGTCGGCTTCATGATGGCAGAGTGTGATGGACCTGTTGGGCATCAGCATCGCGGGCTCTTGAGCGTTAATTCATCTGAACGTTGACTTACAGACTCTCCACGATAGTGTCGAGGTGGAATGCAAGGTGCTCTCAAAAGGACATGAACGAATGTCGCGGCCGTGCAAATGAAAAAACAGGATTCGAGCGAGAGAATCTGCTCGGCCTTGAATAAGCGAAGCGAGGCTCGGGTTCAAGTGGTTAGGTATAAGTGTGAAGATGGAAAATGATGCACATGAGCTAAGAGTAAGAAGAAAATGCTGAGAAAAGGTTTGAGGAGGAGAAGGGAAAATGGAAGAAGAGTGACGGAACAAAAGAGTGCAGCCTCGAGTCCAGCAGTTGGTGGACAAGGCAGGAGCTAGGCGGCGCAGAGGCGAGATGAGTCGGCAGGCGCATATGCAAACACAACGGCCGGCCTTTCGTAGGGGTTCTCGCCATCCCAACCTGTGCGTTTGCTCCCTTTCCGTTGACCTCGCTCGATGCGAGTTGTCACAGGCTGCCTACTTTGTCCGCCGAAGAACGCGCAGCTCGGCAGCTCAAACAAGCAGCTCTTCGGCGACATCTCGTCCGTGAAACTGCGTGGCTTCGTCGTTCGCTGCTCAGCCATTGCACCCGAGATGCAAGAATCAAACGGTGGCGATCTCTCCAAGGGCGAACACGAGCATGTGCTGTCACCGCTCTCGGTGCGAACACTTCTCTTTCTGGTCTCGGAGCATTTGCTTCGTCAACATGTCACTCGTGGCGGCTCGTACACGGTCAAAATTGCCATGGCTTTTGCCCAAAAACAAGCTGAGTTTCTTGCTCTCGCCGCAAGAAGAGGGCTTTAGGATAGCTTTAATTTGCATTCAAGACAAGGACTAAGAGTCTCATTAAGTGCATCCTCGAATCACCTCAGCTCGATACCTCCGAATACAGTAAGACAATGCTCCCCATTGCTCTTCGAACACCCAATCATGAGAAGGTTGGACCTCTGCTTTTCATGGCCAGGATTTGCGTCGTTGGTTGGAATGCTGTCCCCTGAAAGCACTGCGCTCTGTACCAAGGGCTTGCCAGATGTACTCGCCTGTCAAAGCGGTACTTCGGCGCTCGTGTAACGAGCCCACGCTCCAAAACTCATTGTACCTCCTGTGTTCCGCAGCGAGCCGACGGCAGTAACGTCGGTTGTCTGTGGTACCGTTGCCCCTTGCTCAATGGTCGCCATGAGAATATAGAACTCGAGGCGAAATTAATATATATCACTTTGAGCTGCGTCTGGATCGATATTTTAGGCAATAGCGCTGATTAAATCCACATCATGTATCAATTCTGCGAAGAGAATCACGGAGCAGCTAATACTGGATAGTCTCTACAGCAATTTTTCAAAACGAGGGCGCGCTGGCTTGGCGAGATGTGCGACTGGTAAGGGAAAGGGAGCGCCAGAGAGGCGAGAGCATGTAACAGGGCTAGACAGACTGTAACGTGGGCTGGTCAAGACAATTGCGACAGCTATATATCTTGTAACATCGCCAATATCAGATTCTCTCCCATGCATTGGTACCACGCTGCCCACAGGCAAACAGCATGACACCTAGGGCAGAGCACGAAGCCGGCCCAAGGGCCCGTCAAATGGCAGTCATATTGTTTTATAGCACAACACCTTCCAGTGGCAAATGAGCACATGCCATCGCTTATTCAACTTTCTTGGCCGTATCTCTTAGGGTGGGTGCCGTTTCGTCCGTCATGGACGTGTTGAGAGCCTCAATATCCGCAGCCCACAACGCCGCACCAACTGCATTTATTAGCGACGCCAATCATCTCAAGAAAGGACCGAAGAGGCTGACCTGTATTTGTGTAGGTGAAGAACATGGAAGCCAGAGGCACCATCTCGAGCAGAGTGGCGACAAGCCCAAACCTGAAGCGACTGTTAGCCAAGCTGAAACCAAGAGGTGACACAATGCCCCGGCCACGACAGGCAACTATAGCCGGGGCTCTGGGAGAGTCGACGCACGCTGTGTACGGTCCGGTGTGCTTCTCGAGCCAAGCCGAGCGCTGGGATGACGACCACTTCTTCAGCTGATAATACTTGAGGCGAGAGTTAGCTGCCGAAGGCGTTGGATGAGGGCCATTTGAAGCAAACTCACTCGGCCGTGAACAAGTTGGCCACGGTTTCGCCCTGAAACCTGTGTCAGTATGCACCCCCAAGCTACAGAATGGAGGCGGCCGCTCACCCTGGAGGAAAATGAACATGACAGTGCCTACGACCGGGATAAAGTTCAGCGGCAGATACATGAGGTACCGCACAATCGCCTTGGGACTAAATCGCTCAAAGGGGCTTTTCAGTATCTTGCCCAGCCGTTGCATTGGGTCGCTGCCGGACTTGAGCTCGCGACCTTCGCTGACAATATCGCCTTGGTTACGGGCCAAGAGCGTGCCGTCAAAGGTGTCGAGCAGCGCGTCCTGCAGAATCCAGTTGCGCGAGATCAGGTTGATGATGGTGGAGCTCTCGTTGAGGACGAGCAGCACGGTGCTGACGACGGCCAGCGGGCCGTTGACGAAGACTAGCACTGCGAGCTGGGGGAGGTAGGTGACTGCGAACATGCCACCGATGACGCTGACGGAGAGAGTGACGTAGGGGCCGAGGCGGGAGAGGAAGGGCTTCCACAAGGAGCGATGCGATAGGAAGTAGAATATGCCCTGGACATCATATCAGTATACTGTCTCATCAGCCACGGGCATGGCGACGGGAGAAGTACCTTGATCGGGTAGAGATACGCCCGGCTCTTCAGCGCCGACAACGCCACAGTCCTGGCCTGAGCATAGTCCTCCTTGCTGAGACTCGGGTCAGTACTCATGAGTACGCATACATCTGGGTGAAGATGTCACCTTACAGAACTTCTTGAGCCTTTTCGCCTACCGTGTCGACGACGCGGCCGCTCCTCGTCTTGCGGGATGACGACCCGGCCGTATCATCAGCCATAGCTGCGGGGTTCTTGTAAGCGACACAAACAAAGAGTAAATAGCGATGCGACTCGAAGGAAGCGCTGTTTGGGGTTAAGCCTCTGTATCGCGTCTGTTGAAGATGAGAAGCTTGGTGTGTGTGCGCGCTGTCCTCGGAGGCACAAGCTTGAATCTGGAATGCAACAAGCAACAATGCCTATGTCGTCATAGGTAAGGTCCCTGGCAACGCTAGACGCTAGCATCAATCGGGCTTGCCGCCTGGCTTTACGGTGTACTACAGTGATTTACAGTAAGGGAGTATCGTATCAAGGTGCATTGCCAAGGTACCTAGGTATATTCTAAAGGCATCGTGATTCCGCAACAGATGGGTCCCGAGGCAGCTTCATAGCAACCCTTGAGGGTCGGGAGCATGGGAAAAAAACCCGAGGTTGACGTGCGGCCAGATAGACTACAGTTTCTGTTCTCGGGTACACTTCCCCCGCAAGTCGTGCCCCGCATGGTTGCTGACCCGTGGCCATTGGCAACGACAATTGGGGTTCAACGAACATGCTGGCTGGCATCGTTAGTGACTCCATTTGGCATCTTGAGATTGGAGACAACAGACAGGGCGGCTCCATTCGACCGTCAGACCGGCAGCCCTAGGGCTTTGTAAGATCGGGGTTCGAGACTGGCCGCTGATGCACGTTGCACCACATCACGTCGCCGACGAGCCGAGCGGCGTGTACCCTTGAAATAGGCAGTCATCTTCAAGTCAATAGTCGAGCTCAAGTGTTCACACTCTCTGGCCTCAATCTCCAGCGCCTGCTCATCACAGAAGAGGAAAGACAAGATCGCAGGAGTCGGGCTCAACCGATAACGCAGCAAAGCCGCAATGGAGCAGCCCTTCATCCCCAACACCATGCCGGTGCAGACCCTCACAACTGCGCCGGCTGAGCTCCTTCAGCTCAGCCTCGAAGAAATGCTCCGGAAGACGCCGCCATGGGAGAATTACAAGACGCCACCCCGCGATACCGAAGACATGCTCGGCGGCCTGCTTCTTGGTCCCACCGGCGCCGCCTACCTCTTCCTCCAGATGTCCGCCCGCCACCCGCAGCTGCGGGTCCAGGGCCAAGACGCGCTGTACTGGGCCAAGAGGTATATGGAAGCCGACCGCGGGACACTCATCATAGAGGACGGCAGCTGTGGCATCCTGTGCGAGAAGCTCGCGTTCGAGGCTGTCCGCGCGTGCATCTCCAAGAAACGGGACGACGTGCTCGCCTTCATCGAGAACGTTCCGGAGCTGGTCAGGGTGCCGGCTGGTGAAAAAGACATGTTTCCCTCAGAGATGATATACGGCAGGGCTGGCGCCTTGTACATGCTTCGGATGGTGCGCCACTGGGTGCCTGGCTGTGCGGACGTTGTTGAACCGGCAATTGTTCAGCTCGCGCAACGGATCTTGGCCAAGGATGACGATGGTAAGGGCAATTGGGAGTGGCACGGGTCGCGATACTTTGGCGCCCCTCATGGCGATATTGGCATCATTACTCAACTCGTGCTTGGCGTGCCGTCTTTGGCTCCTAAGCTCACCGGCAAACTCGAGGAGCTGTTGGACCTCCAGACACCAGAAGGGAACTGGCAGAGCACTAGCAAAGCACAAGCATCGGCTGATAGCGGCCCTGGCCGCGTTCAATTCTGTCACGGCGCCCCTGGCTTCACATTTGCACTCCAATCGCTGCGGCCATACTACCCAGCTCTACAGGACCGGATTGACAAGGCAATCGAGAAGGGTTATGGGATCATCTACTCGAACGGCGTGCTCACGAAGGAGCCTAGCCTTTGCCACGGTCTCTTTGGCAACGCTCTGTAAGTCGAGATCCCTCAGTGAATCACCGTTGCTTTTGACCCGGACGCTAATCCGCGGCGCAGTGCCTTCCCTAAGGGTCCAAAAAGGGAGCACTTCCTGGCGCTTGCAACGCCTGATGCTGTCGCAGCGAGGAAGAAGCAAGACCCTACTATTTTCAAGCCCAGCAACTACGGCTGTGACTTGTCGGTCCTCCTGAGCTACTGGCCCAGCGCAGCATGGGCGTGGTCCGTTTACGAAGAAGAAGAGCCGCGGATCATTTTCTTCAATGATATATAAGGCTCCCATTGGCGTTGGTCCCCCCGAGGTGCTTAGCGCCGCTGTAGCGCTTCGACACGGATTGGCTCGGTGATTTCTTGGTGTCCGTTTCTTGCATCCACCGTGGGTGACGATGTATATAAGTCGCGTCTGGACAAAAGTGCCCTAGGGTCGGCTTTAGGTCGTTCAAAAGTCCGTCGCGCTGATGCTGTCAGCTGGTCCGATTACCGTCGCCGCTATTGATGCGATCGCCCTGGCTGGCTTTTCAGCCGGCGGCCTAGAGTCCGAATATAGATGCATGTGTCGCGTGGAACCTTGCAGGCAGGGACGAGTCGGTTGCAAGTTTCTGTTGGCTTGACGTCGTCTTCACTGATTTGTGTTTATGTTGATACATGGTGGTTTGATGGAGTTTCAGCTCTGGCCTGGAGTATTGGCAGATGGGGTCAGTCCTAGCTTTGTAGGTCACATCGGAAAATGCACTATCCAACAGGAGATACCGGCCCATAGTTCGCGCAACTCTTTTTTGAGTTCGACAATGTTACTATTCATTGCGACAACAGAAAGAGATCGCGACTCGAGAGCTTGAGATTGCTAATGCCGAAAAGGATCGTGAAGTGCGAACGAACTGGTCTCAGGCCCAGTCTGTACTACACGCTGGAAGCGCAAAGCGGAGTCCTCGAAGATGCTACCGAGGCATAACCTTTGTAAATGTTATCTAGGCATAACGGCAATTATGGAGGGCTGGATTGGATGATGTCACGCGTCTTGGGGCGGAGATCCGGGGAAAGTAGTGTTCGCGAGACAGGCTCGATGGGTCTCACGACGACCGCGCTGCACGCAGCAAGTATGTACTCGTAAACCTGTAAAATGAGGGCCGATCACGGTAGCACGGTGGCAAGAGTATTTGCCGAGCTCGCCCTTCGACGAGCCCTTTGGATCGGTGATTCGGCATCATGCACATGCGGGCCCAAGCGAACAGCTCCGTGGAGGACGGAAAACCGGGCCGTGGAGCAAGCCCGGGCACCACATCGCTCGATCACACCACGCCTTGCATCCTTACGCAGCGCTCTGTTGCATCGTCAACTGTGCAATACTGACCGGGCGAGGCAACAAGCGCCGCCTCCAGGATCAGGCTTGGCAACGAGCCCACCTTGATGCAGGGCAGCCGGCCGGAAGGAAGCGAAGAAGCATGGAAAGGGAAAAGAAGGTGGTGCCAGTGGATCGTAGAGGAGGGGTGTAAGATGGGGGATT
Source organism: Tolypocladium endophyticum (assembly GCA_024339985.1). Lineage (NCBI taxonomy): Eukaryota > Fungi > Ascomycota > Sordariomycetes > Hypocreales > Ophiocordycipitaceae > Tolypocladium > Tolypocladium endophyticum. The sequence continues at coordinate 430,896 of JALHBW010000069.1, forward strand.
CGATGGGAACGACGTCAAATCCCCGTACTTTGCGAATGGGATGTGAGCAACAAGCGGAGCAACGGACGCGAAGGTGCGTGCTGGTCGCGAAAGTCGGCCGGCATTCAGGTGTCGCTGCCGATGTCGCCCAGCTGCGATGGACCATGCCCGGTGCAACGCTGGGCACTCGGCGTTAGACGGTAAACCTGCATCGCGTGAGGCTTTTACAATTCCCGACTTCTTCCTTGATGAGGCATACGAGGAGCCAAGAATGGTCATAGGACGGTGATAATCAATCGGCGGTTGGCCCTGTCGGCGTCTCCATATTAGCGGCCGTCCGAGGCGAAAAATTGGCCCTGGGTGGCATGACTGCTCGGTGAGTGGTCAATGGTGTGTAGGGGCGAGATGCCGGTCGGTGTCCGAAACGCCGTCTCCGCGCGAGGCCTGACGTCGTGAAGTCATTGGACCCTGATTTGAGGCGGGCGACCACGGGCGTCGTGGGACGGCCAGGATTACGCGAGGGGTGTGAGATCACAAAATACTTTCACGGATGAGATGAGAGCCGTAGCTATCTTCCATGCATGGCATGGCATCGCCAAAAGAGTCGGAAAATGGTCTCGGGGTGAGGCTCGGGACATCCTGTCGATCGGGTCCGTGTTGCGACGTCAGGCGCGAAACGAGGGGCGATCACCACTCCTGTGCCCGACGAGTTCGGCACCGAGTCGGCTCTGCGCGCGCCGCAAGACATCGATGCCAGATTTGGACCGCGAGCGAGAGCCGTTTCTAGAAGGCCTGACAGAAGCTCCGTAAGCGGACCCGGCAATTCGTCTCGGGACGAGCTCCCGGCCGATGGAGACGCCGACACACCACACGCCAGACGGAGGCTTCCTCGATGATTCCACCGATTGCATCGGAACCGAATCGGAGTGGAAACCTCGAAGGAAGGGGGTGTGCTGTGTTGATGGACATCCACATCTTGTTGTTCTTGAGGTCTCCATCCTTCAGGCCGCATGGACGCCCCGACAAGGGGTGGGTGACGTCGAAAGCCACAGGGTAACCTTGATTTTCGGGCCTTGCGCTTGAGTCTCGACTCCTGAGTTATTACGCTCCGCTCGAGACGACCACGAGTCTCAAGTGCGAGCAAGAAAGTGTCGCGCAGAGCCACGGCCTTCTAGAATTATGGGGCGCACCCGCAATGGGCCGAGGCTTTAAGGTGGGGCCGCTGATGGTTTCCATTCCACGGACTTTGGCCCGGTGGAGCACGAGGCTTGATGGCATTGCATGGCAGAAACAAATTTTGATGGGTTATGCATCGTTCAAAGCAAACGAGATTCCTTCTCCACCGGGCCAAATTCAGTACTCGTCCCTGTCTGCGTGTCGTGTCACCAATGCCGCATGATGATGGACTGAAGCAAGTGGCATCGTTCTGGGCCCCCTTAAGCTCAAGCTCCCAGGTCAAGTTGGCAACTTACACGTTCTTGAGGCGGCAGGCTCCGACAGCCTCGTGCATGAGCAACCGGATTGGGTGACTGGATTTGAAATGGCGGATGGGTGGATGGCGTGGGTGGATGGATGGATGGAGGGCGGGAGAAGGGTTGATGACCAAGCAAGCCGCTGCTTGGATCTCTGGCGATTAACAGGCAACTCCTGACGAGCAGCCAGCCCTGTGCCTGTTATTCCCGTCTGGGGGATGGCAATTCCCGTCGACGGGACTGCCCAGTGCCCACACCACACGGCAGCGCTGCCGAAGCGCTTCGAGCGTGTGGCTCAATTATTAATCAGTGCCGCGGACCCTCAAAGCCCGGCGTCACCCCCGCGCGCACGCCTTTCGCGCGACTCGAGAGCCAGGCGTGTCGTCAAGCAGTACGAGTAAGGAACTCGGCAGAAAGCAAAAAGCACGCACGCACCCGCGCCGGCGCCCGCAGCGGTGTTGCACCGTTCTCTCATTGCACGAGGTGAGACTGACGGTGAGGGGCCAGGGCCGGGGAGCTGGTGCTGACCTGCTGGTGACGCCCTGGACGCTCATTGGCGCGCACGGCCAGACTTGCAACTCCTGGGGTCTCGCATAACCCGTGTTCGTAGCTTGTCACCAAACCAACAACTGTGCGACAAGTCGCCGAGAGCGTGAGCGAGCGCGTGCCACCCCGACATTAACTTTGGGCGTGGCTTCTGCCGCCCCTTGGGCCTTGTTATCTATGGGTGGCATCGACGACGTGGAACGTGTCGAGATAGAGTTGCACGGTGAGCGATAACCGTCTGGCCACGGAGTGGCACAAAGTGCTACTGGTGCTGGGCAGTTCGCAACGGGTCGGGCTTCACCAGCAGGTTAGTTGATGCTAATAGCTGGAGTTAGCAGTCCCCGAGAGCAAAGTGCCTCGTCCGCGGACTTCGGTCGGAGTCGGTCCTTGGAAATCTCCGGGTCCCACCACCATGATGTGTCACTTGGCCGGCGCGGGCGCGCTGCAGGGGTCCACGGCCACTGGAGCGTCCGTCAGCGCCTTGGATTCTATTCGTGGAGAGCGGAGAACGGAGTGCGCGAGGATGGAGAAATCTAAACGAGTCACCTTCTCGCACTCGTCTTGCAGCGCAGGTAAGCACAACGTTCTCGCTGCGCAGGCACTCAGGCGTTCGACTGCCCGTGCTCGTACCTCGGATCGGTCCCACCCCACCCTTACTCGTAGATTGCAAGCTGAGGCTGAAGCTCAGGCCAAAGTCTCAGAGCGCTGAAGCACTGAACAGGGTTTGAGGCTGATCGGTGCGGCGCATCTCCCGGTGGGCGAGCTCGCCCAAGCCTCACTGTAGCCTGGGAGCTTAATGGGCCGTGGCTGAGGTGGGGTCGTCAGTAATCGCTGAACGATACTGTCTGACAGCGCATCAGCAGACGCTGTGCACGACGACGCCTACACCGTAAGGCGCCTAGACGTCCCCTGTCGTGGAGCGGCAGCTGCATGGACGACGCATGGAACGCGACGAAGCACCCCACCGAGAAGCGTGGAGGCCAGCAGAGCATCGACTCAACGGCTGAGGCAGGTAATTAGCGGAAACTGTAACCGTACTGGCAACGATCTCTCTCGAGCAGGTGCCATCCGTCGACAACCTCTCCAGCGTCCATGGGCCCGTGGACTTGGCCTGGGCCGTGCCCCCATGCCTGGGCGCGCGCCGGGCTTTGGAATCCCGCCATAATTGTCATCCTTATTCCGCGTTGACAAACCAGCCCTCGGGACCCCCAGCGCCGCTGATGGCCAGACAGGTGCGCCACGGCGGCGCCAAGCCGGCCTAGTTCGAGGGCAAGCAACCGCCACATCAACCTCTGGATCGCGAGTGCGGGCTCCGTCACGCCGGGGCGGAGGGTTGCTCTCGAACTGGGCCGTGGATTCGCGAGCCCTATGAGTAAACTGCGCGCCTACCCTCAAAGGGTTTGCGCGCCGTGGCTTGGCTCTGGTGAATGTCGAATCAAGGGCTCATGGCCAGCGAGGTACGAATACGGTGCCTGCAGCAGCTCCACCTCGTCGTACATAGGGTGTCGATGATGAGGATATGGGCGGTGCGGAAAGCAGGCCGGGCGGGCGCGAGTATTTCGTAAAACTCGCACAGGCGCCGCCTGTTGTCGTCTGCGCCTTGCACGCACCGCTGGCGACTCAGGACAGCTTCGTCGTCGTCGAGGGCGGGTCCGAGCCAAAAGGCCGACACTGGCATCAGGCACGCTCCGAACTTGTTTTCGCGCCGGTGCCTGACCCCGTGAGCCCTCGCTCTGCCCATCGTCGCCCACATTTAAGAAAAAGAGCCGTGTGCAGCGACGTCCGCTGTATAAGCGGACCGGCCACGATCCGCACATCCAGGGGCCTGCCCGGTGCCGGGTCCCCAAGTCCGCGCCGCGCGGCGGAGTTTAACAGGAGAGCAGCGAACGGGCTTCACCCACTCATTGTCGCTCATCGGCGTCGCTGTCAGTGAGACGGGGTTGGTCATCGCAAGGGTGCTCCACCCCCCATCACGTCCCACCAACAGACGGGGACCCCCTTGTCGCCGCTCGCCTTTTCGGAATTAAAGAGCGTACCGACCGGCTGCATCCACGCCCCCCACCCCCCCTCCCCGTCATGATGATGGGGACCTCCCAAGCAAACCCAGTGCAGGACCGCCCAGCAAGCCCAGCGTCTGCCCGCAAGCAGCCAGACATTCATAAAGGCTCCGATTCTCACTAATCTTATGAATGCTGTAATCTGACCCCATTCTCACGTTGCGTCAACTGCGAGACAAAGCCTATCTGCGCCTACCTCTCATTATTAAGCCTAGCCCCTCGAGTCATCACACCCCCCGGTCGCCCATCCTGCTTCGTTTATATATACGGCTCTGGACCGGTGCACCCTTTCAGTCTCGCCTTGCAACCCTTTGGCATCTTGATATCGTCTCCGTGACGACATCCTCTTCGGCCTCATATATATATACGCATACATCGCCATCACTTACATACACACATACACACATACACCCACTTACACACGCACCCTCACGTAAACTCAAAAACACAGCGCTCGTATACGCACAGACGTATACATACATACTCTCACGATAACGGGCCAGACACACGAGAATGGTGTCACATAGCTTACCGTCGCCTCCGGCCGACGAACAAAAGTCCGGCCTGCAAAGGAAGAGCACTACCTCGAGTAGCAAGTCTACCAAGTCCGCGAACCGAATTACCAAACGCACAAACTCCAGCTCCTCCGCCGCGGCGCATCACCATGATCATCTGACCCAAGGCGCGGGCATGGACGGCCGACATAAGCGTGTCTGGAAAGCATGCGAGAGGTGTAGGATGAAGAAGACCAAGGTTAGCTCCCCTGGCGACTGCTTCAACAATCGAGTCTGACAGTTGGCGCAGTGTGATGGTGAATTCCCTTGTAAGCGGTGTAAAGACGACGGCATGGTCTGCACTGCTGGTGTTCGCAAGAAGGTCGAGTATAAGCAACTGCCTAAAGGGTACGCCAAATTCTTCACGCTCTTGGACGAGGCGCCGTTCAGTGACTAACTTGACCCAGCTACGCCGAGGTGCTGGAGCACACACAGTTCGCCCTCATTGCCACCGTCGTCAAGCTCTACTCTATGGTCCGCAACGGACAGCAATGGGACCTTGGCGAGCCCGAGCTCAACGACCGTGGGCAGCCAGTGATCCACAACATTGCGCAGAAGCTGGGATGCATTCGACCCAACAGCGACATCGACCTACCTGTGCACTCCGTCTTCCCCGAGGATGAGGCCGGCATGGCAGAGTTGGCACGCCAGCTCGAGGAGCAGCAGGCGCTGGAGGGCGAGCCGCAAAGCAGTCACAGGGAGACGACGAGCAACCGCGGCGATACCGACTCGTCCATCTACGGCCGCGCCGACCGCGCCTCCTCGTCGGAGCTCGACCACTCGGACAGCGATCAAGAATACCGCCGCATCCCCGACTACCGTCGACAAGCCTTTGGCTCCGGCTCGGGCACCGGCTCGGGCAACTCGTTGACGTTGTCGCCGCAGAGCTACACGGGCACCACGGTCAGCACCGACTTCGAATTTAGCCCCACCGGCCAGGATTTCGACACGACCGCCCTCTTCTCGTCGCAGTCGCCGCAACTGAACAACTTCCCAGCGTGGGCCATGGCCAAGCCGCCCAACGACATGGCGATGCATTTCCTGCAGCAGAACGGCCTGCACAATCAGGACATGCTCAACCAGGGGCTCCTCGAGGCCTCGTTCAACACCATCAAGCCGGACAGCCTGTCGTGCCCAAACCCCGATGTCATGATGGGTATGGGCGACCCGATGATATACTCTGGCTTTGACGGCGAGTCGATGCGGCTTTGAGTAGCCTCACAGATCATACGCGCGCGCGCAAACCCACACACACGCACACGAGACCGTATATAATTCTTACACATCCTTACTTTTCGGTATTATTGGAGGTGGTACATGTACATGGACGAGGCTATACGTGGGGCTTTTGCATGATTTGAATGACCGTAATGTGGGAGACGGGACATGGGACACGGCGCACGGCGTTGTTGGGTTTCTTGGCCTTTGGGTCGGGCGTTACAAAACGGAGTGGAGCAGCACATAGAGAAGGGCATGCACGTTTTCCGAAGGATTCGGCGGATGCATTTGCAACGGCGAGGCAAGATTAGCCTGGCCTCGAGGGGTTTTGCCATGGCGGCAAATGTAGCCAACAAGTCACCAAACCATCACCACCTAACTCTGTACATCTCTACATTTGTCGTTGATACGCGTACGTCCGTGACTATGCTGTGCCTCTGGATTCCAATCAAGATCAATCTACATCCAGCGCGATGGAAGATCTAGCAAGGGTGCGCGACACAGCCACAGTCCATGGAGCCGCCAAGGGGTAACCAGCGCAAGATCACAGCCTGCCCAATCTGGGGACGGATCTATCAAACCCCCATCCACGTCATTGACTTGTGGTGCCTCGTTCCAGTTTTCCGTTTGCGAGCGTACGCGAGCGATGCGAGCCTGATTAGGAATAAAATTAAAGCATTGCGCCGCGTGTTCTGGGCTCGCCGCCATTCGAGCGCAGCGTACTCCGTGAGGTACAGAGCAGTCCGTAGTCGTATCGTCATTGCCGCCAGCCACCAAACCCAAGGGAGTGGTTCTCGGCACCGCCGTCGGCCATAGACTTTCGCATTGTACCCGAGGTCAGCAGCCTCGCATTGCAGCGTTTTTGGCGCCGGCACTTGCAGCGTTGATCGCCTGCCCGCTCCGGTCGACGTTGCATCCTGCGGGCAATTGCCAGGCAGGCTCGGCGATTGTCGGCGCTGGGGCTCACGGAGAGACGGCTTACGCGTTGGTCACGGAGAGGCTTGTACTTTTACTGTCTGTTACTGGGCGCGCCATGCACATCGTCGTACGAGCGGGCAGCGGGAAGGGCGCTGCCCGGTTGGAGCGCCAACGAGAAGCCTATCTACCTACCTAGTCGGGGTCTTCAATGAGCCCCCACCGCCAACGCGCGGACGCACTGAGACAGCCTCACGGAAATGCGGACCGCAGGGTGGGAAAAGACTGCGAGGCGGCCTGCCTTTGCAGCGGCGTCGGCCCGGCTTTCGGGCTCTTGCGATCCTCCGGCGTTGTGGGGCCACCTCGGGGTGGCGCACCTTAGGTTCCACTGTCACTTGTGCCTCGCAGCAGCAGTACCAGCAGCAGCAGCAACAGCAACGCCCAGCAGCCGATGGCCTTCGGTGTTCGGCTAGCAGCGACAGCCAGCAAGCGAGCAGCAGCCAAACATCAGCTCACCGCAGCCCAAGCCAGGCCAGGCAGAAATACCGCAGCGCCCTGGAACGATTGCCGCATCCGGCAACAGGCGCTGGGATAACCTTGTCGGACGTTGCGCCGGGGGTGGGCGGCGTTCACGCTGGGCGCAAAGTAAAACTTCCTTCGCCAAAGTGAATTCGCACACAATTTTGTTATCTTTCGCGACCCGCGGAACCTCTCTCCATATTTTACGAGCGAAGGAGCAGAAAATGCTACTGGGCGCGGAGGAGAAACTTCAATGTGGAATCCCGAAGTCAGAGGATGCGGTGACGGGATCTGACAGGGCTCAGCAAAGGCGTGATGGCGGCGCCAAGGGTCGAGACGAAGGACACAGGTGCGTGCAGCCGCGTGTGGTTGGTCTGCAGGGCTCATGCTGCTCTGCGGCGACAGCAGGCGAGATGCACAAGACCCGTTACGGCGGCCCGTCTGACGCCCGATGCGCGCAAACGAGCATAGTCATTCGCCAGGTTTTGCGGCCTGATATCTCGAAGCCTCGCGAAAGTCCCCGTATGCGCGTTCGCTCTCATCTCCTTCCACTGGATCACCTGACCAGTCCCTGCTCAGCGTTCGCTCTCGCTCCGGGCGCCGCTGAATCCTATTGTCTCTTGAAACCTCGCCAAAGTCCTTCGCGCTCATCCTTTTGCACTGGATTGCCTGGCTAGTCTCTAACCAGCATTCGCTCTCGCTCTCAGTACGTTGACTCAGCGGCCTTTGATCGTCTTCTTCTTTGCCCTTGTCGCCATCCGCCGAGGATCGAGACTAGCGGGGTGTTCGGCAGGGATTTGCGGCTGGCTATGCGACGCATGCGAGGCGGCGTGGTGCCAGTGTCCAGTCTTGAGCGGCACGGTTGCCGGAGTCAAGCACGAGTTTCCGTTTCCTTTTTGTTCCTGATTGCAGGGCCCTAGTGGAGCTTCTCGGCCTCAGGTACGCACGAGGAGTCCGTAATCCGTAAGGCACTCGAGTTATGATTCATACCTACAGCCTCAGCAAGGCTGGGCATTGTTCAGCCAAGGAGTCTGGTGATGAAGAACCCACCCGCAGGGACCCGCCGCCGTTCGCAGATTCGATCTCTCGTCTTCTTCCATGCCTCTCCCCTGTCTGTCATCAATTTTAGCAGCAAAATCGCACGCATGGAGAAGCTGACCCTCCGCCGACCCTATTGTGCGCTCCCAGCCCTTGACTATCTATGCACGCCCACGGCGGACGACCCTAGATAGGTACCCGCCGCACACGTGTTTTCCCTCCCTCACTATGCGACTCGAGATCGACATGGGGGGCGTATGCGCAAACCCACAGACGCGGAATGAATTTCTTCTGCAGTTGGCCGTCTTGCATTTTCTACCTTACGCAGCTCGCGTCCGTGACAATACGGAGTACGACCAACAGCTTAATGCAGATGGATATTGGGATCGGAATTGGATGGTCAATTTTGTCCCAGATGCTACCGTTGCGGAGTACGGGCGAGGCAAGATGCGTGCCCATGAAATCCGCATTGACAGCTGACAAGGGAACGTGCTCCGAGCATAGGTCCCTTCATGCGCCGCCGACTTGCACCAGTAGCCGAACCGCTGACCATGGTCGAACTGCCTTTGCGTTCCTGTCACTGCGTATACCTCCCATAGCTCAACTGTCGATTCGTCCCGTCGCACCCTTAAAAAGCCTCTTCCATGTGCTGCGCCTCTTCGCAAGCCACGTACACGGAATATCACTGCCGGGCGGCGCTCTCACCCGCTTGGCTTCAGCCATGACGCGTAAGACCAAGGGTCCCTTCACCAGCTCACGCCCTGACTTCGCCTCACGGGGCAGGCCATGCTGGTCTGCCTGCTAAGCTGCCTAAAGACTTGGCTCTCGCGTGCAGGTAGTTCGTAAACGACAGTCGTGGCTGGATGAGCTACTTACAGGTATATCGCATGTTGCCTTGTTTAAGCTCGTACGAGGACAAAGTCGTTCTGCTGAAATGAAACAAGCTGGGTGTCGTGTTTCCATCTTTTTGTCCTGACAAGTAACAAACTTTCGCGCGTTCAGATGAAATATGAAATTTTTCTCAGGCACCGGAAGACTCGATTAGAGATCAAGCATGTTGACTATTATCTTGCCGGCTGTTAGAGAACCTTGGCATCTACTTGCCGTGCTGCTTTGCCCTCGTCCCGCGACTTCATCCGGTTGAGTCACTGTTCTCGTCATCATGCCAGGTAGAGGTGGTCAACGGCGCCTGAAGCTTCAGAAAGCCATCAGATTGAAGTCTCATGATCGAGAATTATATGCATGCCTCATAACCTGAACCTTAGAAATCCCCAACGCCCCATCTGTCATCATGGCACCCAGCATGCTGCAACGCCCAATACACAAGAAATACACGAATCTCGCAAGCTCAGTTCTGGATGTCCAGCACCTGCTTCAGCACACCCTCACTGGCTCTCCACCAGCGCGCCCTTTGCTCTAAGTCATCAGCCACCCCACCTAGGGCGGCCTCCTTCCTCCTCTGCGCCTCGCGCGCGGCGGTCGTGCTGTTCTGCAACTTCATCTCCAGTGGCTGCAGCTCGGCTCGTAGTCTCTCCGCCTCTTTCCCCTTGCGTGAAGCCTTGGCCTGCAGAGCCTCCAATTCCCGCGCCAGCTCTTGCTGCTCTGCCTTGCGCTTGGCGACGAGACCGAGCGTCTTTGTGAGTGGCAGGTTGAGGCTCGGGTCCGAGTCGGGTAGCCCGTTTGCCGTCCTCAGGTCCTCTATCTGGGACTCCAGCTCTTGTATCTTCGCTGGTAGCTCCTCCAGTTGCGCGGTCTCAGTCTGCACCTTTTCGTATCGCTGACTTAGCTCCCTGCCTTTCTTCTCGAGCTGTGTGACCATGTCGGCAACCTCAAGCTTGAGGGACTTGAGCTGAGCCTTGGACTCGCCGTTTTCCCTTTCCAGGTCCAAGTTCTCCTGCATCGTGACAATGAGGGGTGGGTCGCCAACGATGGCGCGGATGAACTTTTCCTTGGTCACCTGCTCGACGTAAGAGAAGCGCAGCTTCGCAAAGAGTTCTGTGTAGTGCGCCAGGTCGGCCTCGAGACTGGCCGGCGTGGGTCCATCGAGGGAGGCATTGGAGGCGTCAGAAGCGCGCTGGCGGATGTCTTGCGGCGTGGAGCTGGTTATGGGCTCGCTGAGTCTGATGATTGAAATTTCGTGCTTTCTTTGAAGCCGTCGCAGTGTCTCGAGGACATCGGCCGTCTTAGCTGTGTCCATGGTGTGATTCGAATGCTCCTTGTGTGGCTTGGAGCCCGTAGGTAGCCCAGCGTTGTGCAATCAAGGCTCGCAGAATTCGTCTTGTGTCTTCTTTGCTGATGTCTCCATGTAGGCGGATCTCCAACGTCGCGTGGGCAGGTGTTTACTTACGGCCTAATCAGGTTAGCGCACTTCTAATTCTTTATCGATTATCAGCCTGATCGGCAGACCCACTTCGCCCCGTCATCACCTGCATCGCAACCCCATTGAACTTCAGAACGTCCCAGTCCTCCAACTTCACTTCAACTTACGTCCTTTTCAACGCCGCACGTTTCGAAAATCAAGCCGCAATGGCCAACGATGTTTTCCTTACGGACGAGTACGTCGCCGGCATCCTTGCCGAGGAAGCCAAGGACTGTTCGCTAAAGTTCTCGGCTCTGGGCATGGAGTCCTCCCGAGCGGACAAGAAGCAAGCACCCACCACCGAGTACAGAGAAAGAAGTCACCGTCTAACAGATCACAGAAACTACCGTCCAAACACGAGATTCTTGCAACGCATAATCAAAGGCACGGATTCGCACAATAAAGCTATACTTGCCAACCAAGCTGCCGAGTCGCAGGCCAGGTTGAAGGAGCTGGAACACGCCAAGAATGTCAAGAGACTGAAGACAAATCCAAACGCGAGCGACATTCGAAAGCGACAGATGGGCGCTATTCACGCCATTCTTGGCGACAAGAATCGGAGCAGAGATGGGGACGACAGTGCCGAGACTACTAAGCCAGGGCCTAAAAATCGACACAGATCAGAGAAAAAAGAGAACCCTGAGGAGCGAAGCCGCGATCATAGATATTCGAAGCGCGAAAAAGATCTATTTAAAGACCGACGCGATGAGACTCAACGCCACAGACTCAGCTCTTCTGATCCCAAGAGGGACAGCAGTACTAGAAAGGATGAGCGACGAGGGTCAAAGCGAAACAGAGAAGATGGCTCCGATCTTGACGAGAAGCATAAATCTCGCCACAGCCGGTCTCGACGAGAGAGATCCAGGTCTCCTCGACGGCGCGGACGATCTCGCTCACCAGGAGAGCGGAAGAGCAAGCATCGACATCGGTCTCCCGACCGTGAGCGCTCGGGAAGGGGACGACCTTCCTCTCCAGCAGAGGCAAATGACAAGCGAGATAACGACTCCTCCTCCTCAGACAACGACTTCATTGGCCCGGCACCGCCTGCACGGCACCGTGGGCGTGGTATTATCGGCGGGGCATCAAGTTTAGACCGACGCTTTTCATTGTCTTACGATCCAAAAACTGATGCATACGCAGAAGGAAGCGAAGACGCTTGGGATGACGCGGTGGAGGCTTATAGGGATCGCCAAAAGTTGTTGAAGAACCGGGAACAGCGGCTGAAAACGACAGGATTTGCCAGTCAGGAGCTGCGAAAGCTTCACGGTGGCGGCGACGATGACGACGCAGAGCAGCCTGTGGTCTGGTCCAAGGCAGGGGAAAAGCGAGCCTGGGACATGGGCAAAGAATTGGAGGATGAGAACATGGACGAGGCTCCAGGCTTGTTTGGCGGGAGCTCTTGATCGGCCATCCCATGGGCGATGTCGATGCCGTTAGGGGCAGCTGATGTCTCGGCTTGCGAGCTTTGCTTGGGCACGATACCCTCTGTTTTGAACAGACTCGGTGTCAACGTGCCCTAACTCTGGGGACTTTTGAAATGCGATGACGCAGTCACGAATTGGCATATGAACGGAGCTTAGGAAGATTTATGATACACCACCTCCTTGTACCGTTTTCGTAAAGAGGCTGTGCCCCTGGGACCGCAAGTCTGAATCGAAAGCGCGCTATGAGCAAATGGGCAATGCCGGGATTGCCGTCTGTTGGCAAAGCGCCTATTTGCGACGAGTTTAAAACCCAGCAACAAGAGATGATTCGCTTCGATCGGCAGAATATTGCCGTCGGCGCTTCTACGCCCCCCTGAAACGCCTTCAACCACCACCGATTTTGACGGGGATTTCTGCAGTGGCACCTCTGACAGGGGGGCCCCGCTGGTCAGAGCAGACCCAAAACGTTTGTGTTGCTTCATGTTGCCAGACTAGCCGCCGCGTTGGAAAGGATTCTCCGCATTTGCGCATCCTGCCGCATGCGAGTAAACAATCCTCGGATGACGAAAATCATCGCGTCCGGACGATCATGGCGATCGGTTTGTCCCGAACTACCGAACATGCGCGTCTTGATTGTCAGAGTCCAATTAAACAATGGCCATTAAACAATCATCCAGCAGGCCTGATTCCATAGGGTAGCCTGCAGACAATTGACTAATTACGGAGGCTTTGCGGAGCCGAGGTGAAGCTGGCCGCGAACCTGCGACCACCCTCAATTGACACTTTGTCAGGCCTCACTCCTGACCCATTGTACGAGTATGCGCCGGGGCAGCATTCACAGTGCCATCCCAATCAAGCAGCAGCACTTTGGTCATGAAGCACCAAACTGCGACGCAGTTTGGATCCTTGGGCAGCCCAATGGCATCGTGTCGCTCGTCTCAATCCACCTCTTGCAAGGGCCATGGCGCGACAATGTTGACCGACGATACAGACATGACGCACCAGGACACCATCTCCAGACCCAGGCGCCCCGCCCAGTTGGCCGACGAAGCGGTTTGCGCCCTACTCTGTTGAAGCTAGCTCGTTCAGCCCTTCGACCAGCATCTTGGTGAAGCTCCTCCTGGCGCAACGGCCTGCGAGCACGCTGTCGTTTGAAGACGTCCGGTATTGAAACGAATGGGTTTCGAGTCACCTCGCGTTTGAAGTAATGTACCCCTTGGGAAACCTCTACTCGTACAGAATGAATACAACTTCAAGCCAGGCGCTTCCGGCCGGGCATAAAGAGCCTTCGTTCCGCCCATGAGTTCATCAGTCTTCAGATCATCTACTTCTCAACATTGTTCACTTCTTTTCACAAGTTCGATTGTTTCCTGTCCAACGTGTGCCGGCACGCACAAAACGACTTACATAAAATGCATTCCGCTCTTGTTCTCGCAGCCCTGGCGGCTTTTTCTCCCCTCGTCGCGGCTCACGGCCGCATCAACGTTGCTGTAAGAACACTCGCTTGCCCAAGAAGCGAGCACGGCTGACCCTCCGATATAGACGGGTGATGCTGGCGGCAACACCACTGCTCTCGGCATCCAGGGTGGTGTGGTGCCGGGCACCGGTCGCAACAGGGTGACGGAGGTTGACACGACTGTCTTCGGCTCGCGCAACATTGCCAGCGATGGCCTCGGCCGGACGACTGGCGGAGGAAAGAACAAGGTCGCCGACATTGCGCAGGCGCAGGACCTGTCCGGTGGCTCGACTCTTCCGCAGGTCAGCGCCAACGGCGGCACCATCTCTGCCACCTATCACGTCGTCACCACGGTAAGTATTCTCGAAGTGCCTGCCGCGGCACCTTCATGAATGCTCCGACACTGACTGAGATTGGGTCAGGATGGAGCCGGTCCGCTCCAGGCAATGATCGATCCCACTGGAACCGGCGCTTTCTCGAAGGGCACTCCGGCCGAAGTCGTCGAGCAGGTCCCTGGCAAGGGTGGCAACATTTCGCCCGGCGGCGCGAAGAAGGCCGCCGCCAACCTGGTCGCTCGTCTGACCAAGCGTGCCGCCAACGTCAACCAGGACTTTGTAGGCCAATCCCTGAATCGACTTGTCGGTCACAGACGCATGCTAACTGACCGTGACAGCCCCTCAAGGTTGCCATTCCCGCCGGCACGACCTGCAGCGGTACGATGGGAGGCCAGAACAACGTCTGCCTCCTCAAGGTGGCTAACAACAACCGCGCCGGGCCATTTGGCGGCGTCATCGCCTTTCAGATGGCGCAAGGTGCCGGAGCACCCGCCCCAGCTGCTGGCACGCCCGCTCCCGCTGCTGGCAACGCACAGGGTCAGGGCGCAGGCAAAGGTGGCAATGGCGGCAACGGAGGGCAGAATGCCAAGCGCTTCGTCGCCTAAGTGTTTCTGATGTGTTGAACACGTACACAGGCTATTTTGGTCATTCTGCTAGCACATAGGTTATGTTTGTGAAAGAACGGTGGTCTCGATTGGGCTCGTGCTCACCAATTGGCCTTTTAAGGTCATCAATGTCATCAAACCCGTTTTCTTATGAGTGGTGCCATTTGATCAGCGCGCAGAAGTTGAAGTATTGCAACCGGTAAAATCCTTTCATTGTGATGCATGCCTCCAGCTTTCCTATATGCCACCGACAAACATCGAGGGGGCACGGTCAGGCCATATGAACCATGCGTATCACAACTCTAAGTTCACTTTAGGGATCCAATTGCAATAGGCTGCCTTATCTTAGGCGCGACAGAAAGGGTCTTTTGGCTTTGAACTGAGAAGTTCTTTGTACGAATCATGCACCAAGACCCAACGAACCTTCTAAGTATTACTGGTACTGGGCCAGGTAAAATTTGAAGATTTGGCTCAGACCTATCACGCAGTCGTCGTTGAACGTCACATTATAATCGGAACACCCCGTCTTGGGAAGTTCCCGATATCCCTTGGCATTTTCGGCATTTTTCTTCACCATGGGACACACAGCCCTCCTTTCCCACATGGGTTTTTGAACCGAGCACGATATCCGGTACTTAGATCCCTGCCTAGAGGTCATGATCACTATCTTATAAGCCGACGCTATAAATGTAACCAACTCCCTTGCAGCTTGAGTCAGACACATACTTCCGTACCGGCAACAACTACCGTAAGGATAATTCTATGCTATAGAATACTGCGATATGCACGAAGCGTAGATTCCACATTCGACAAGTATTCATGTTCATCGGGCAATACTACATGTGTTACACGGATATATAAGCCGACGCGTAGATGCTCTAATTCCCCTCGTTCTGCTTTTGAACATCAAGAATCGAGCATCTATAACTTCTTACAAAATTTTCAATCTTGGGCTACCATTATGAAACTCTTCCTCGAAGCTGCCACGGTGGTAATGCTTGCTACCAGGGTCCATGGCAACTCTGCGCAGCTCACGCCCCTGCAAGCAGCCGACGGTATCAGAGTAGCCGAGTTCGTACCTGGCTTTTCATCCCGAGCAACTTCTCCAAGTCATGACTTTGACCATTTCATAGTCTAAGGGAAGATCTCGAGGCTTTGGGCAATATTGCTCGCGATAATGGAGGAAACCGCGCGTTTGGCCAGCCCGGCTACAACGCGACCAGTGACTTTATTCTAGAGCGTGCACGGAACCGTTTCGGGTCACACATGGATACCTTTATCCAGACCTTTACCATCCCTATCGAACTACGGAACAATATCTCTCTCGCTGATTCAAACGGGAGAGCAGTGTCTTATATCAAAACGGTGAAGTTCAACGTCGCAACGCCTTTGCCCACCGGAGTAACGGCGCCACTTATGGACACGCCTGTCGATAACGAGCGAGGATCTGCTTGCTTCGAAGATCAATGGACGGGGATCAACGCTACCGGAAAAATTGTCCTGATAAAACGTGGCGTTTGTATGGTAAGCCAGAAGGTTGAACTCGCCAAAAAATGCGGAGCGCTGGCCGTTATCCTGTACAACGACAACCCTGGTCGTTTTTTAACGCCATCACTTGGTTTTGCGAATAAAGAAAATTGCGTCCCAACCGGCATTATTCCCCTAGACAATGGCCAAGGATGGAGTAGGCGTCTCGCCTTGGGAGAGGAGATTCAGCTTACTTTGAGCGTTGACGCGGCTGCCGAGCTTAGACCAGGCTGGAATATTATCTCTGAAACGAAAGAGGGCGATGCAAACAATACTATCATGCTTGGTGCTCACTTTGACAGCTCCGGGTCCAGCCCCGGCATTAATGACAATGGCAGTGGCATTGCCACTCTGCTTCGAATCATGGCCTTATTTACGCAATACACTGGCTTCAGCAACAAGGTCCGCTTCGCCTGGTGGGGAACAGAAACGTAAGACTTCTCGTACGTCGGAGCTGGTGCACCGCTGATCGTGGCACTAGGATGACATTGGCCGGCTCTCTCCATTACACTGATCTTCTATCCGAAGAAGAGGCAGATAAGATCCGGTTCTACTTTAATTACGCCATAATAGGCAGTCCTAACCCGGTATTTGGAGTTTTCAATAATAACGACGCCGATAGAGTGGCTAGTTCAGCCATTTTCGACTACCTCAACTCAACTCTCTACTTGAACGGCTCAACGATTTCCTATAAGTAATGCACCGCTCTGAACTCCATTCTCATACTTATGATGGACGCTGACGGCCAGCAGCCGGTTTGGATTTGGGACTGACGCCCTTGGCTTCCTCGCATCGGGAATTCCTAGCAGTGGCATCTTCACAGGCGCTGCAGGATCCTGGGATCCCTGCTGGCACAAACCTTGCGATGACCTTGGAAACATTAATATGGCAGCCCTTGAGGTGAATGCCAAGGCCGCCGCTTTTGCAGCTGCAAAACTCGCTCTGAGCTTGGACGGAGTTCCGCCCAGAAACCGCACAGGAAGGGGCTCTCAGCATAAACGAGATACGGAGGCGCCTGGAACAGACTTGGACGAAGTCACTACCAGTCATCACATGAGAGCCGTCCCTGGGCATGAAAGAGACATGGAGACGCCAAGAAAATACTTCTTGGAAAGTGACTGTACCGTCTCGAGCGGTGAAGACCGCACCACCTATATTTACGACACGCCGCCTGAAGCACTTCGGAGTCTGTCGCAGGCAGAGATTGGTGCCGCAACCAGATGTTTATTAAGTCATTACTAGGCAACGCGGGAAGCCATTTGCTAAAGCCTCTTTCCAAAGTAGCTTGGCGTTAACAAGAGCTTCCGCCGCACTTTGAGAAGCTTTGCTGAGGTTGTACAGAAACATGACATCTGTGGCAATGGCTTGATATGAGATATCTGTTGGGGTTATGGCATCTTCTGCTAAGGTTTTTTCACCGACGAGAGGCAGGCGAGAGCCGGGCTGAGTTGGTTTTTCCCCTTGGCATTGCTAAATGAATAGCTAAAACATTTGCTGCGGAGGATCTGGAGAGGAGGCGCTATGATAGCTACAATCATTCTGGAAATCCACAGCAATGTGAGCATTGACGCACGACAGTAGTCAGAACACCTGCACCCCCTCGACCTGACTGGTGCTGCTGATCACAAGGGGGTCACGAGATGATGTGTGGCCAACAAGTGCCCACAGCTAATCAGCAAGTCGGGCCGCACCGACGCTAGTAGCACAAGGGGGACTTCCTTGCTCCCTTGTCTGTCGGGCTTCGATGGGAAAGCTCGTACATTACGGGCACGAGTATATATCACGATGGAGCTTTAAGCGAGCAAGCGAGATGGCCGTCGCGCAGTGACGTCAATGCATTAATTAATGCAGGGTAGAGCGCGATCGAGCCTGTGGGCTCGGTGCGGAGCCGCTGTCCGCCTAGACACATCCACAGCGCCCCACTGCAGGGCGCAGGCGCCGGACGGCACCGCAGCTAGGGCGTCTCAGGGCACCGGGCAAACAACAAGAGAACCCCTAGCTGGACTGCCGCTGCTGCAGCAGATACGAGAACAAGATTGCTTGCTCGTCTAGGAATTCGGGCGACGTGGGCGACATGCGTGCTGGTACCAGAATAGCTTGCTGGTTGTCGAGGTACATGCCCGTCGGGCAGTCGTCACGCGGCGACGCCCGTACCCGTACATAACGTTACCTCGCGCGCCGCTTCCCCAAACTCTCGATGGTGGCTGGCCTGGTGGCTGCTGCCGGCCCCCTGCCTGCGAGGGGACTCACACCACAAGCGCCTGATGCGCGCAGCTGCCAAGCGCCTGAGACGGACGCGCACGGGCCAGGGCCGCCACGGCAGGAGGCCCCCCGCCTCGCGCTCGCTCCTCGCCGCTTCGCTCAGGCGCTGCCAGCCACACGCCGCACGGCGCAGCACGGCAACCTCATTCTCCCATCTCAACCTCGCCTCGCACCTCCATCCTTGGTGACGCATCCATCCTCCCCGCGTCCTTTGTCTCTTTTCCCGCCTCGTCTCGTCTGTTTCTTACCGCCTCCGTCTTGTTTGCCCGTGCATGTTTCGTTCTGGCCGTATCTTTTTGGCTCGCCATCCGAGCTCCGCTGTTTCCGTCCCGCCGCGCCAGAGGCCGTGATCCGCTCACCTTCAGCTGATGCGAGCCGGCGCCGCCTGAGCTGGCTCGACGCCAACATCACTCATCCTCGCTGCCGCGCGGTCTCGTCGCCGCGACGCCGCCATCGCCCGTGATGCGCCCCCCGCGCATCGCCATCCTCGTTCTCTTCACCACCGCTTCCATCTTCATCGTTTGCCGCGCCCTGACGTCCGCCAGTCATACCAAGGCCTCATCCTACCCCACCGAAGGCCGAAGCACCAGGTCCTTCCTGGGCTTCACGTACTACAACACGCCCTTCTCTCTCTTTCCTCCAAATGCCGCCATCAGCTTGACCGATGACAACAGTACGTCGTTTGCCGCTCGTCCCGCAGCTTTTGGCCCCAAGCTGGCTGCCGCTGGCTTGAGCGGCCAGCTCTGGGTGGGCAGCGGCTTTGCCGAGGACAGCCTGGATGGTAATGGCGAGCTGGGCTGCAGCGACCTCCCCGGCTGGGGCAGCGGGAACACCAGAGCCGCACTCAAGAATTCTTTCCGAGCTGCGTCGCCCCGTATCGCCGCCGCTCGAGTAAACACCGGCCTTCCCAAGCGTGGCGGTCAACTGCTCGATGCCGACAATCGCGACGCCATCGCCAAAGGGCGACCGCAATCGCGGGTCGCTGATGACGTAGACGACAACACCGACAGCCATCTCAACGAAAAAGCTCACAGCCCGGGTTCTCGACGAGACACATCCTCTGCATCTTCTCATGCAGATATTCAGTCTTTGCAGGAGGCCGCCGAGATACAGGGCAAGATAGTGCTCCTCATGCGTGGTGGGTGCGGATTCTTGGAGAAGGTCATGTGGGCTCAAAGACGAGGAGCGGTTGCCGTCATCGTCGGCGACAACCAGAAGGGCGGGCCCCTCATTCAGATGTTCGCACACGGCGACGAAGTCGACAACGTGACGGTGCCATCCGTCTTCACCGCTCGGACGACTGCACATCTGCTGTCATCTTTGACGCAGCCCGGTAGTTTTATTGAGGATACTCTCGACGATAACGGAAACGCTGTGCTCAAAGTCCAGCAAGGGCCCAAGGTCGGACAAGACAGGAGAAAGCGAACACCGATGTCTCGGAGGACTACGACGTTTCCAAAATCGGCCTCTCCTCCTTCAAAGGCCAAGAGGGCTGTTCGCGACAAGGTCGACAAGCCCGCGCCGAGCACTTCTGGCCCAGGCTGGTTCTCCAGTATATTCAGGCTGAGACGCTCCTCCCGTTCAGTGGATGGCGAGAGCCGACCGCCCAGCAGCGGTCGCCTGGACTGGGTCCTGGTCGAGGACTGGAGCGACGAGAAAGACAAGATCCTCAAAGACAGCCTTCGCAGATCCAAGAAGCCCCAGGCGAGCCAGGATGATTTTGTCATAGGCGTGCAGGATTGGCGGGACCCTGATCTTGTGCACAAGTCGGGCCTTAGGTCAAAGAAGGACGGGGAAGCCGACAAGAGCATTGACGACAAGGCCTCTTTGAAATCCAAAGACCGTCAAGGCACTTCAGGCAAGAGCGCGCCCGAGGTTAATGGCCCCAAGGGCGGCAGCATTACCCCAGGAAGCGGTGAGTATATTCCAGCCAGGTCTTTGCCCAAAGACGGCAAGGAAGGAAGTGCAAATACCAGGACACCAGGGTCTGGAGTCGGAGGCAAAGGACATGGACTCATTTCGAAGTTACTTGGTGACGACGAAACTGTCAGAGATCCAGAGACCGAGGCTGCCCCCGCCGTCGACGACCGCCTTGCAGAGAGCGTGACTGAGCCAGACCATGAGGGCTTTGAGCCACACGAGGGACTTTGGGTCACGATCACACCAACAAATAGCGCCAGCCCTTTCTTCGATACCCTGCTGGTGCTTGTGATCAGTCCGCTGGTTACGCTTACCGTTGTTTACGCCCTTCTGATTGTCCGTGCGAGGATCCGTCGGAGAAGGTGGCGCGCGCCAAAGTCCGTGGTCGATCGGCTGCCTGTGCGAACTTATCACACCGTCGCTACATCCCCCAGCTCGTCTCCAAGGCTGCCCTCCCCCTCGAGCGCGACTCCTACAACGCCCTTGCTTCAGCACAACCCGTCCAGACCGCGGCCGCGGTCGCGGACTACAACAGGAGTTTTGGAGAGCGAGAACTTTGTCGTGCCCAGCTCTGCCGTGCCGACACCGCAAGCTTCGACCCGGACTATTGGTCGCCCCGAACACGAAAAGGGCGCCGGAGGTTTCTCGGCTGAATGGAGAAAGTACATGGGAAGACAGGTGGAGTGTGTTGTCTGTCTGGAGGAGTACGTGGATGGCGTGAGCAGAGTAATGAGTCTGCCCTGTGGTCACGAGTTCCACGCCGACTGCATGTAAGTTTTGACTTACGTCATGGATCTTCACATCCTTTGTCTTTGTTATACTGACCACTCAATAGCACTCCCTGGTTAACGACTCGCCGACGAACATGCCCCATCTGCAAGGGAGACGTCGTTCGATCTTTGGCCCACAGCTCCAGAAATGGCCCTCGCTACGAAAGTTACCACGACGACAGCGATGACGAAGCAGACGCTGAAGCTTCCAGCTCTGACTCCGCTGAGAGGGCGACGGACCTCGAGCAGGGTGTTTTCTCGTCAGAGTCTGGCGACGCACATCAGTCCACTAGGCAGGAAGGCTGGCTTGGGCTGCTATCGAATCGCCTTGGCATAAGAACGAGACAGCATTCGGAACTCTTTCAGCCACAGGATCGCAGCCGGTGAAGGATATTGACTAAGCACTGTAACGCTAGAGAGCGAGAGATCGCTTGACTCCGGGAACATCTCGAGGAGGCCGAGAAAACAATCAAGCATTGGGGTAATGGCATTGGCGCATCGGATATTGGGCAGGCATCGGGTGTATTTTGCGCTGGGCAAGCCCGCAATTTACGGGCATTGGGAATTGGGACTCTTCAGCATTGCACTCCTTCACGGAAATGGCTGTCCTTTCTTCTTTTTTGTATCTCTTGGTATTGAACTCACGCGGCGGCGTCTGCGTCTGTTAGGTAGTGTGGAGGCATATACCCCCCTCGATAATGGCTCTCCGAGAGGCGGGAGGCCATGAATTGCAGTACGGAGTCGACTTTTGTCAATGCATCGAGGACGCTGTCACTTTGCGACACAATCTTGTTGCGCACCTCCGTGGGCTTGTGAAGTTACTCGCAGGCGGTCGGTGTAGGCAGGCAAGGTATCTATGTATTCATCTTCAAACGTAGCCGGCAAAATTCGATCATTATGTGATTGACGCTCGCCTTCTAGATGTATCCCTTGAGCACCGCCGCCTCGGCATTCAGTATAGATGATCCCGCAGCGCCAATGACAGCTACAAGCACCTCGCGTTAGTACATAATCTCGCACGTTGCACATGCATCGCAGGGGCACACTCACTGTTGTGGCTCAATGCCGTAAACTTGAGATCAAAGATGCCACTCTCGTCCTCGCGCACGCGGCCCACGCTGACGGTGTAGCCGTTGCCGAGATCGCGGTCCAAGCGCGGCTGCGGCCGGTCCTCCTCGTCAAAGACCTTGATGGGCGGGTTCGGTGCCGACGGGCAGCCCAGCTGCTGGGCCTCGGCGGTGTAGCTGCGGAGCGCCTCCTTGCACTGCTCCGCCGTCGGGGCGGGCTGGCGCTCGAACTTGATGCTCACGCAGGCGGTATGCCCGTCCATGACGGGGACGCGGTTGCACGTCGCCGACACGCGCAGGCCGTCCTGCTCGGCAAACGCCTTGCCGGCCTCGTCCAGACGGCCGAGGATCTTGCGGGCCTCAGTCTCGAGCTTGTCCTCCTCGCCCGAGATGAAGGGCACGACGTTGTCGATGATGTCCATGGACGAGACGCCTGGGTAGCCGGCGCCGGAGACGGCCTGCATGGTGACGATGCTGACGGTGGCGATGGGGCCGAAGGCGGCCTGCAGCGCGGCGAAGGGTATGACGAGCCCGATGACGGCGCAGTTGGAGTTGCAGACGAGGAAGCCCTTGGAGAGGCCGTGGACGGAGCGCTGGTGCGGGATGAGGTCGAGATGCGGGAGGTTGACGGTGGGGACGACGAGCGGAACAAGAGGGTCGCGACGGTGGTTCTTGGCGTTGGAGAAGACGGGGATTTCGGCCATGAGGAACTCGTGCTCTATGCATCCGCGCCCAATGGTTAGTATGTCGCAATGTCTTCTTCGCGGGTGGCACGACTCACCAATTTCACCCGCCACGTCCGAGTCCAGCCCGCTGAAGACGACGTCGCAGTCCTTGAACTCGGACGCCTTACACTCCCTCACCACCATGTCGGCGATGTCGCCCATGGGCCGGGCCTGCTTCCACCGGACCGCATCCTTGTACTTCTTGCCGGCGGAGCGCGACGAGGCGCCGATGGCGTGCAGCTTGAGGTGCGGGTGCTGCGCGAGGAGGAGGATGAAGCGCTGGCCGACAGAGCCGGTGGCCCCGAGTACGCCTGCGTGCCGAGTCGTCAGCCCAAGATGCCCTCGTCAGGATGCGTGCGCGAAATTGCCGTCCGTGGCCGGATGGGGCGCCGCGATCGGTGCCTGCTCGCGGCGGGAGGGGCGGGGTGGTTGAGGGGACGTACCGCACTTCTTCTCGGGGAATTGCGTGGCCATTGTGTCGATTGAGCCTCTGTGGACCAGGTTCGAGCCTGCGACGAAAGAAGAGCTCCGGGCTGCGTCGTGTGGAAAGGAAAAACGTGTGTGAGTCAAGATGCAAGTATGAGGCGAAATTTCCCAATGGCGAGGACGAGCACCGGCACCCCGCCGTTATCAGGGACTGCCCCGCCATCGGAGGCTCCACTAGAATGTAGCAATGGCATCACCGACGGTCCGAAAACGACCCAGTAGATCATGAGACTTCATGCAAAACTTTTGAATATACGGACATGTCTAGTTCGTAGATGCGTACCGGAACCTCGCCATCCGCTGCTGTTCAAGCGCCTTCCTTGACAGATACAAAATTCCCGGTGAAAATGTCGTCCTGCTGCAGCTCCCAATCCATGGGCGAATTAACAAGCCGTAGCGCCGATATCAATGCACCTGTTCCAAACCGATGCCAACGAAAGAAACAAACATGCAATTATTCATCATCCACCATTCATTACGGCTCCGCAGACGTCACGCGAGCATTGTGGGCGTAGAGTCGGAACTGGACGAAGATAACGGCGTCCTCGACCATGGTTCCGAGTGACCCCAGCAGCCAAGGGAGGGCATTCAGGAGATAGTCCTTGTCCTGGGAATATGCGATGAGGCTTATGCCGTACGTCAGGTTGCCCGTCAAGGAAAGCAGGAAGAAGAGAAGCGACAGCCCTAGAGTATAGTCAGCTAATGGTCTTCGATCCATCAAGATGGCTTCATGACCCACCCTCGCAGGACTTTTCCCTGTAGTTCTTGAAGATCTGAGGAATTCGAGCACTAGCGGCCACGTTAGCACCTCCCTTTCAATATCTGCTTGGCGCTTTTGTGGTAACTTACCAGAGATAGAAAGCAGCACTAGCATAACCCAGCAGAATGCCGGCAAACTCGAGCGGCGGCTTCTCGACGTCGGGAGAGCTGGGCGCGTCTGGTGCATGGCCGTCCCAGGCTCCAGCTTGGTATGAGACAAACCAGCCAGCGAAACCAACGACGTAGACGGCCAACAAGCCGAGTGTGTTGTGGAGCCACGGCCTGCTATCGGGAGTCTCGTCCTCGCCCGTCACCACCTTCCGAAGTGGTTCCATCGATGACTCCTGGTGTGTGGCATGGCGAATGTGAGAGCCTGGCAGGCCGGCCGAGGAACTTCGTCGCCTCAGAAGCGGCGAGTCCTCAGAAGCCTCCGCGGCCTCAGCGTTCCCTTCTCTGGCGAGGCGTCGCGCATTCTTCGCATTGTAGTAGAGGGCCTGGCCAATGAGAATGGAGTCCAGGATGCAAAAGTAGATGGCCAATGCGATGGCAGTCGGAGCCAGATGTGTGAATAGAGCCCCTGCAACGTTGTCAGAATACGCAGCAATCGAGACGCGACGACCGCCATTCCGTAGAGAGCAAAGAGGGACGCCGAAATCCCCAAGCGAAGACACGATCCTTGGAGGAACAAACGTGAAGAGCAAGATGGCACGCACCTATCAGGTTTGTTATATCGCCCATGAGCCATACCACCAGAAACGACATGCTCAGGCTGTCGGCGCTCTGGGCCTTGTAGTTGGCTAATAGCTGCGGAAGCTGAAGGCCATGTTAGCATTGTTAGGAGCCATTGGGTGCTGCGACATGCGCAGCCGGCGCCTGGCGCACGTGGTACGACATACAAGCAGACATATCCAGGAAGTTAGACTGATGCTCCCAAAGATGCCTGAAAGAGCCTCGCCCATGGGCAGAGTCCGCGCCGCAGCGGTGAACGCAGCCGCCGTGAGAGAAGCCATGGTGAGCCGGACCAAGATCTGACAGCCGTTGCGGAAGCAAGGAAGTCGGCGACGGCGAGACGAGGAGCGGGCTAGCGAGCCTTTAAGACATGTGCAAGATCAACGTCGGGCGGCTCACGCGCTCAGGAGTCAGAGCGGAGGACGATGGTCGGCGGGCGAAGTCAAAAGAGTCAGGCGAGTAGTCTTATCGACTTATCGTGGAGGTTTTGGAGGTCAGCGGCGGCTGCCATTGGCTGAGCGCGAGTCCGCGGTCGGGCGAGTGACGCACCCAGGTGGGCCGCCGTGCGCCGATGCGGTGCCATCGCAGCAAGCACGGCTGCTCAGCTGGTGAGATTGCGCTGCAGACGCCGCCCGGGACCCCTGTGGAGAGCCTGCAGCTGAGAGGCTCCAGGGCTGGTCGCGGTGGCTGCTTGTCGGTGCGGGGTGCTGGACTCCACCTCTGGCGCGGGCGGCAAGGTATCTCGTGCTGCCCATCTTGCCCAGCAGTACAATCCGCAGTCGCTAAATTCGATCCAGCTAGCCACTGCGGGGGGGCAAGCAATCCTGTCAGCGGTTGCGGAGAGGCTTGCGGGAGCGACAGCACAACTTAGGGTAAACTTTGGCAGCTGGCTCGCGGCACTCCAAGGCTGCCAATTAGGGTGTTGCCGTTCGGCACGGAAACTCAGCTTCTACGGTGAGAGCCAACAAGCCATCTAGCGGCAAGGCGCGCTCAGGTATCGCAGAGTCCCCGATTCGCGGTGCATCCCTGCCCTTCTAGGCAGCCCCAAGCTCACCGAGCGCTCAGCTGCCGCGCTGCCGCCCCGTCATGTGGGGGTCCACTCATTGGGCCGCGGTTCCTCCAGCAACTTGCAACCAACCGCATCGGCACGTCAGTTGACAGCGACCGGCCTGACTTGTGCGTGTGCGCGTGCAGAAGCGGACGGCCAAGGACGCGTTTGGTGCTACCCGAGTTACACGACCTACCTATATATACGTCGTACCTGCATAGGACCGTCAGGCGCCGCTGCGTCCTCACAAGTCACGGCTGACCTGTCCCAGCAGTAGTACCACCATCACCATTTGTTGACTGCTGCATCAACGCATAATGAAGGTCTCGCTCAGCGCTGTGGCCTTGGGCCTCGTGTCCGTTCCCGGGGTCGTCGCTTGGGGCAGTACGTCAAGCCCATTGTCGCCAACGTCGCGCTGATGGTCTTCCACGTATTGTGCTGACGATGAGATCCAGGTCTGGGGCACATCACCGCGGCCTACCTGGCCAGCCGTTTCGTCGCCAACTCGACCGAAGCTTACTTCAAGGAGCTCTTGCGCAGCGACGAAGATGATTATCTCGCCAAAGTTGCCACATGGGCCGACTCTATTCGGTACACCAAGTGGGGTCGATTCACCAAGACATTTCACTTCATCGACGCCCATGATGACCCGCCGCTGTCCTGCAATGTCGACTTCGAGCGCGACTGCAAGGAGACGGGCTGCGTCGTCAATGCCCTGTCCAACTACACGGAACAAGCTTCTGACCACTCGTTGCCCGCTTGGCGCCGTGCTCAGGCTGCCAAGTTCGTCGTCCACTTCGTCGGCGACCTGCATCAGCCGCTTCACAACGAGGATGTTTCGCGCGGAGGGAACGGCATCTATGTCAAGTGGGACGGCAGAGAATTCAACCTGCACCACGTATGGGACAGCGCCATCGCCGAGAAGTGGATCGGCGGCCTGCGAGGGAAGCCGTATCCTCTCGCTCAGAAGTGGGCAAACCAACTGGCTGTCGAAATTACCGACGGCAAATTTGCCGTTGAAAAGGAAGGCTGGCTGAAGGACTTGGACTTTGACAACCCGAATGGGACGGCTATGGCATGGTCAAGAGAGTCCAATGCCTTCGTGTGTACGCATGGTAAGCAAACTTGAGCACACCACGGCGGAGATGGCTTGATTTACTCATACCCATACAGTTCTGCCCGACGGTCCCAAGGCAATCGTCGGCCAGGAGCTTGGCGGCGACTACTTCACCAAGGCCGGGCCGGTGATCGAGAAACAGGTCGCCCAGGCCGGATACCGAATGGCAGCGTGGCTGGATAGCATCGCCCAAGAGTATCACGCGCGGGGAGCCAGTTCACAGGAACAGATGACGGGAGAGTTGTAGGATCGATGAGGTCCCTGAAGTCGCACGATAGCTAGCGGTTTTGCGAGTAGTGCGCGAACAACTCCTTCGAGAAGCCGTCTGAACCGCTCTACACGTATAGCGCAGTGGCTACTGTTCATGAATCGTCTCAAGGACGGGATCTCGGCGCCAACGCGCTCGTTTCATGGTGCCGTTGACAGGACGAAGAGAGCGGCGAACGGCAACTGAATGCCGCTTCCTTCAAAAGTCCCCTGATTCCATCCCATTCTCACAGAGGTGAATGGGACGAAATATGTGGCGTCTTGTCCAACTGACCTCCACGGCTGATTGTGCCGCAGCGGCGGTATCGTGGTCCGAAGCCAAGTTTCGCAGCCCCATAGTGGCGGTCGCGCCCAATGTCCGGACATTGGGATGCGATCGCCCGACCCGCAGCTCAACAGAATTCGTCGGACTTCACGTCATTCAGCACCGCGGCTGTCAGACAGCCACTCGTACTCATAGATGCATTCTGATTGATTAGCATGAGGACTCGACAGTGGAGCGCGCATTGGGTTGCCGACGCATCGAGAATCGACGGGCTTTACACTCAAGACGTCGCAAATCTAGGAGGCCTACTACGCAGCCGACGCTCAATCCTGCAGATAATTTCTAAAATGAGATCTGGCTGTCCACAAGAATCTAGCATCGCTGCCTCCCACCGCTTGGTGAATGCCAGCTTCGCCTGATTTGTCACAAAGGCCTCACGGTGTAAGGGCAGCGAGAATAGCCGGTCGATGATATCAGGTGTTCCAAGCACATTCAGTCCCGGAACTTGACAGTCCGATGGACAGCAACAGATTTCGGCCGAAGATGAGGTGAGGGCCACCCAGGCTTTGTATGATGTGCACACTCCGACGACACAAGCTTGTTCGAAGCCAAGGTGTCGCTCATTGTGACGTAGCGGGCGAGCCAAGACATAAATGCCTTGTCTACAAGTGTCGATGCAGGCACACACGGTCAGGGGCTGGCGAGTATCCGAAGTCCGTATTCATGCGGCCAAGAAACAATCGGCTGGTCCGACAGGGTAGACCCAGGCAGCCCTAGGAAACTCGGTAGCTGGGCTTCGCGTCCACGGATGACCCAAACGAGGCAAGGCGTCGAGCATCGGACGTCAGTCATCGAAAAGTTTTCGCGACGACAGAGAATCCAGCCAGGGGTTGGGTTGATGCAGATTCCGAGTCCAGGCCATGCGTTCCCCTCGAGGATTGAAACATGCGGCGGCCATTCCACCAGGCGGGTGCCGTAGGTAATTTCACGGACAGGAACTCCATCTCAACGTAAGTATCGGCTTCAGTCAACCACCGACTTGTCTCGCGCTTATTGTTCCTTCGCGGTGATATTGCTCAGTTTGAGGCCTGCGGTGAGAGGCGCCACAGGAGACGCGGATCCCACGGTGGCGGCAGCGTGGGATGAGCACACGGCACGCGACGCCGCGGTCGATACGAAGATGGGCGTCGCAGGAGGGCCATAGTGCGCGGCGATTTTCTGCTCAAACAATGGCGCTTCTCGTGGTGTTGTACGGAGAACCCGCGCTGTCGTCCGTGGGTCACGGGGCTTCCCTGCTTCACCTGGGCCTCCTCGAAACGCCAATTGCCTGGCAGGGCCGCCCCGCGCCACGCCATTGGCTCGGCTGACGCCCGCGCCAGGGGCCCGCGACGTCCGTGAGACAGCCAGAGCCGCATTCAACTGAAGTCGTCGACGAGGCGCTGCCTCAGCATCATGCACCCTTGCGAGCCCGGCGGCGAGGCTGCTCGTGCTGTCCGTCCGACCTTCGAGCATGCTCCGTACGCCGGTCCAGCCACGCCGCCCCGCCCCTGGCGCTTGACGTCGCCGTCTGTCTCATCTGTTCAGACAAACTAATGCCCAGGCCCTACGCTTGTTTGCTCCCAGATGCGGAGAAACGACGACAGGGCCTGCCACTCTCTGGGTTTGAGGCTGCTGCGTTGGGCCTGGCATCTCCAGGCCTCGCCCGCAACGGAGTTGACAGGGGCTCGTCTTCCCGGTCCGTGGTTTGATCGTCTTCGCCGACGTTGTGGCTTCCTGCGGAGCGTGGAGCATTCCTCTGCCACTGCTTCACGCTCGGATCCGCCTTCGACGGCGGCGGACCTCAGCCATGCCGGTTTGCCGCTTAGTTCGTCCGTTGCTGCCGCGGTTTCCAAGTGCAGTATGGGTTTATAACCTTCATGCTGGCATCTTGGCGACTATTTTGCCCCGTCGTCTCCTCCCATGTTCCCATGTTTTGTCTTTTCCTTCTCTCCTTTCAAACCCTTACCGCTCCTTAAACACTCCCCGGCGGTTTTTGCCTTCTCCTCTGCCGCGCTGGTAGTGTGCTCCGTACATTCGTTCACCAACTTTCCTTGAGCGCCGTGTCTGCTGGACCGACGTCTTCCTTTCGCCTTGTGTGCCTCTTCTCTTCTGGTCTGGAACCAATTTTTTACTCTCTCTTCGCCACACTTGGTACTACTACCGCCTACGCCCTCTCAAGATGCAAATCAAGACTCTTCTCGTTGCCCTCGTGGGCCTGGCTGCCGTATCGGATGCGGCCGAACTCTCCCGCCGATCGCCCTTTGCTCGCGCCTTGGAACGTCGGCAGTTCAACAATGGCAAGCAGGGCCAAGGCGCCGGCCGCAACGGAGGCCAGAACGGGGGCCAGAATGGTGGTCAGAACGGCGGCAAGAAGAACAACGGCAACAACAACAACGGCGGCAACAAGGGCAACGGTGGAAACACCCAGCTGAGCGCCAATGCCATCCAGAAGGGTTCGGCGCAGGACGGCAACAATCCTGGTGCTGATGGCCAATCTGCCTCGGCCACGTAAGGAAGACTGTGTTCCCTGGACTGGTGGAAGCTGACATGCAATAGTGACAATGCCAACTTCATCAACTTCTGCGAGGGCCAGACTTTGACCAACGGCGAGCAGATCAGGAAGGGATCCTGCAACGGCATTCGTAAGTACCTATGTGACGAATGCGCTGCTCATGTCTGACTCTTTACAGCCATGGGAAAGATCCCAGCCACGACCAAGATGGTTTCCAGCGTCTTTGTGAACCCCCAGAACGGTGACGATATTGCTGCCAACAAGGACTTTAAGATTCAAGTCCAGCTGACCAACCTCGACGCCGGCACCTTCACCAACGCCACGTCCACGTACTACTCCGCGCCGCAAGATCTTAACGGCAACGGACAGATCATCGGACACACCCACGTTACGGTCCAGGACACCGGAAAGACTCTGAACCCCAAGACTCCCTTGGACCCCACGCAGTTCGCCTTCTTCAAGGGCATCAACGACGCTGGAAACGGCCAAGGACTCCTGGCCGCTGACGTTACCGGTGGTCTGCCCGCCGGCAACTACCGTCTCTGCAGCATGTCGTCGTCGGCCAACCATCAGCCAGTCTTGATGCCCGTCGCCCAGCGAGGTGCCCAGGATGACTGTGTCCGGTTCACCGTAGGCGGCGGAAACGGCAACGGCAACGGCAACGGTAACAAGGGAAACCAGAACGGAGGCCAGAACAACCAGGGTGGCCAGAACAACGGCCAGAACAACCAGGGCAAGCAAAACGGCCAGGGCAAGAAGGCTAAGCAGGGCGGTCAGGGTCAACAAGCAGGCCAGGGACAGCGTGCCGGTCAGGGCCAGCAGGCCGGTCAGGGCCAGCAGGCAGGACAGGGCCAGCAGGCAGGACAGGGCCAGCAAGCAGGACAGGGTCAACGCGCCGGTCAGGGTCAACAGGCTGGTCAGGGTCAACAGGCCGGTCAAGGTCAGCGTGCCGGTCAAGGCCAGCAAGCCGGACAGGGCCAGCAGGCCGGACAAGGTCAACGCGCCGGACAGGGCCAGCAGGCCGGACAGGGCCAGCAAGCAGGACAGGGTCAACGCGCCGGTCAGGGTCAACAGGCCGGACAGGGTCAACGCGCCGGACAGGGCCAGCAGGCAGGTCAGGGTCAGCAGGCTGGACAAGGTCAGCGGGCTGGACAGGGCGAG
The DNA here is from genome assembly GCA_024339985.1 of Tolypocladium endophyticum. Lineage (NCBI taxonomy): Eukaryota > Fungi > Ascomycota > Sordariomycetes > Hypocreales > Ophiocordycipitaceae > Tolypocladium > Tolypocladium endophyticum. The sequence goes on from JALHBW010000069.1 coordinate 462,027, forward strand.
GGCTTCCAGGGCGGCAACGGTGGGTTCAAGAACGCCGCGCCGAGCAATGGAACCAATGCTGATACTGGCAATCAGGCCGGGGACAGTTCTAAGGGGCGGGTAAGTAATGGCGGCAACGGCAGAGGATCTGCCAACCGGGGCAGTAGCCGCGACGGAAACGATTCGGTTGGCAACGGTGCCACATTCGCGAAGCGAGCTGAGGTCGTCCAGCGCGCCTGCGACCTTCAGCATAGTGTGTGCGCGGACGCCGTCAAGTCCGGGGCCTTGAGCGATACCAGCATCGCTGACTGCGACGGCCAGTTTTCGACCTGTGTATCAAACATGTCCAACTAGCCATGGAAATACTGGCTGCAGACTTGAATGCATTGCGTCGACCTGATTCTTTTCTGTTTTCGGCAAACTTGAACTTTGCTGCTGCAACGCTGACTATTATGGCCGCACATAATGTCCCCGGATGGTGCTCTCTGCCATTGACGCTGAGCTTAGCACCAGCACGTTTACTCAAGTTCGACCATCGATTAGTTCTACGGGAGCCAAAAGATGGAAGTGGGCGAGAATGGGCGCGTTGGTGAGAAGCCGGCCTCGGGGTTGCCTCTGGTTTTTATTTCACTTTGATGCGAGAGATTGGTTCTTCGAACCTAGACAGAACGACATGAAGAATATGATTTCTATTTTCACTGCATGTTGATGTGTGTAAGTCGGAGTCTCTGGCGCATTTACCCCGTAGAACTGTAAGCCTCCCGGGCACACTGAGCTTTCGCGTCGCCCCCTTGATCTCGCGCCCGTCAATGAAACCTGATGCAAGTTTAAAGAACTGGGCCTGTCTTCATGCCAGGAGGCCAGCGCTATTGTGGCCGACGGCAACTCTGAGACGCGGCATGGCGGAGGATAGTTTCATGTCCCTAGCGTTCTCGCGAAGTCAAACTTGGGGGTTCCAGGATGGCGGATCGGACTGTGGCGTCTTGCGGCACAGCGTGCTGGCTCCTGCAGTTGAAGTAAAATGAGGGCAGCCAGGAATTAACGGGTGACCACGAAGTGAGGCGTGCTGTATGTAAATCGTCACCAACTTGAGTGGCTCCATGGGACGGATCGGGTCGCAATGGAAGAGTCAGTACCGCAACGATTCGACCTGCTGCTGATGACATGTCCCCGCAAGCCTGCACAATCTGAGCCACATGCATTTCTACCCGTAAACTTGCAAGGGACCACCCAGACCGCCGTGCCGAGTCTCTCGAGGCGAGGAGACGTCGCGAGTCACCCAGCACTTGTCAGCTATATCTACAACACTACATCCGCAATTAGAACTCTGTATCTGGGAAAGGTTCCTGAAGGACAATGTGGCCAGAGACTGCTGATAAGGGGACTTCAGCGGATTTCTCAGGCCAAGTAGAAGCAGCCACAGGATGTCTAGATCCACGTTCTGGTGTCACGGAGGTCAGGTCCCGATGCGAAGAGTGGTTTGGTCAGAATCCGATGCATTTGTATATGACTGGGTAGAACTGGGTATCTAAGGATGGATATTTGTGAATCGAAAGGAGTGACAGGCCAGCTGAAAAGACAACCGTCATTTAATGCAGATTAAATCGTCGATAAGACCCAAAAAAATCCAGAATGCAGTCTCCGTGATGTCAACGGGAGTATCCAAGCGATCAACGCCTCTAAGTGTATGCCATTGCCGAGTATTCAGTCGCGAAGTCGTTCCGTCACACAATGATGAATGCTCGTCGCCCAGATCGGGCTCAACCGCGCCTCGGACTGAGGCATTGTCAGCGACGTGACTCCTTGGATCGTGGTTGTGTTCTTAAGATAATCCTTACCCGCAACCTTGGGGCGTGACAACGCCGAAGAAGCAGTCGCCCGCGACTTTGTCGACGATTTGGTTCGCCTCGATCGGGGTGATGACGATGCCGGCGCTTGCGAGCGACGCAACAGCGGCGAAAACAACTGCCAGAGACGTCTTCATTGTGCAAGTCGGAAGATGATGTTATATTCGATCAAGTAACCGGCTTCGTAAAACGGAAAATACACGCGCGCAACAGCAAATCTGTACGGAGAAGGAGCAAAAAGAGCAAGTCAGTCAATCAATGACAGTGAAGGAGGCAAAAAGAGGGTGCGACTGTGGGAGGGTGGTTTTCTTGGTTCTCAGACGGGGCTCGTCGCAGGGGCCTCCGGTGAAGTTTCAGGATGGCATCGAACGGCCGCGATGCGCGGCGGTGGGTCGACCGTGATCGTCTGAGCACCACCCAACCATAGAAGCGACCTCGGCATGGGTCAATTGCATAACGGCCATAAAACAGCAATTAAAAATCGATTAGCGAGTGCATGTACTCCCAAAGCATGCGAGCGGGCCTAATTAGTGGCATGACGAAATACTCTTCAGAGATGGGTCTTTCCGTCTTGGTCCACTATATGCAAATTAAGCGCCGAAGACTGCCGTGATGAAGCCAGTCCTATGCATTGGTTCAAATGCCCTCTGTCGTCGGTAAATTGGAGAAAGTGTGATTCTTGCGCGTCTTGTCCAGTGGACACAGCGCCAGTCAATAAGGTATCGTAGCAGTCCAACACGCCTGATTATACAGTACACTATTCCCTGCCCGTCTCGAGGCCAATAACTCACCAGCTCGTCGCAAGCGCGCGTTCCGTTCCGACTTCTGTCCTCCACTGCCATCTCTTCCTCATTGTCGATTATTGCGGCGGCATCGGCGCGGGCGCCTCGGTGCCGGAGCCGGCGGGAACGGCAGGGGGTGGCATGAAGAGCGGCATGTACGTAACGCCCAGAGCGGCGACTAGAAGAACACATGAGTATCCATTGCATTCAATTGGTTCGGGAGATGCATTCGAAAGGAGGACATGACGTACCCGACATGATGATGGAAAGGTAGCCAGGCGTGCTGGCGTTCTTCTTGGCATCCTGGCTCTCGCCCAGCCAGCTCTGGATGGAAAAGACAACGGCGGCCCTATGCACGAAGCATCAATTAGCCACGGTTTCCTTTGACCAGGCCAGACATTCCTCCTCTCCAGGCATGGAAGGTCACGTCCCGAGTCGAATCAGTGTCCGACGATGCGCCATCCTGCCTGCTCCCAACTTCCCCAGCAACTGCTCTTCAAGGGCGTCCTTACCACCCGATAAACTTGTTGCGCGTGAACATGGCGGCCATGGGCATCGTCGACGTCAGCGTGGACGAGAACTCGGGCTTGTCCGACGTCGCGGGCGGCTCCTGATACGGGACGACTGCGAAGATTGGAGCAAACGTTAGCAATCCGCGACGCGCGGCTTCCAGGGCAATGGGCCAAGCGCCAGTGCAGAAATACAAAGACTTACTCAGGTCCGACCGCCGCATGTCCTTGCTGGGCGCCATTGCTGCGTTGTTTTGCTGGGCAGTGATGGCTTGGTGTGGAGAGGGATGGTGGTGCTGAGGAGGATCTGGGGTAGCTGGGAGATGCTCGCGACCAAAGGAATTCAATGTGGCCCGTGCTGAGCCGATAGCTTACGGCGCCCAGCTCAACTCATCAATCCCAAAGGAGCTACTACATTGACGTCCATCAACTCGGTGACAAATCATCGCAATGCTCTTCTTCTCTAGTCGCGAACGTATTCATCAATTGCGATTCGTATGATAGCTGTCTGTTGTTTCAATCTGTTCCATTGCATTTGCCCCCCTTTAGCGTCCTCTGCCATAATGAACGGCCCACGTCCTGGGCTGGCTGTACCGGGTCAAGTTGGATTCTGCTCTCGTAAAGCCATGAGCCTACTTTTTTGACGGTCCAGCGCCACTGACTTGAGTTGCCTTGCTCGCCTCTTCCGCCTCTCTCTTCTCGCGCTCCTCCGTGGCCTTGATGAACGACGGGTGCCTCACCTCATCCTTCTGCTGGCCGCCCGGAACTTTGAGACTGTCGACTTATGGCTCGCGGGAATGGGAAGAAGACCAGCCATTTTGATGGTATTTCGTAGCTGAAAAGCGGCTTGCTTGAGTTTTTCTAGTGAGTGGTGACGGGGATGATGTTGGTGTGGTATGATGATAACCTGTCTGGAGGCATTCTACGCGCGCGAGGGGAATATATATGGATTTTGCTTTGGAGCAAACTTGACCGGCAACTACCAAGCATGCCTTTGCTCAAGCGATGACTTTCGCCTTTAAGTAGGTGACAAAGAGGCATGCGGATTCAAAGGGCGCTTCTGACGTGGGCCAACTGTCGGTCACGATTTCGCATAGTAGAGCTTGATACGGGTCTAATGTCACGAACTGGTCTACTGGTTCTTCGCAAGAGGTTTGCCCGACGGCGAAATGTGATTGCTTTAGTTTGATCGTCCGTTTGTTCACACCCAATGCTGCGCATCGGATCCGTCACGGGCAGAACAAGGGTACTCATCCACGAAAACAATGCAGGAATTGAGCCTCATTCAAATGAAAAGCCATAAATATACATTCAGAGTTGGGTCGTCTTTGATTTCGTCCATCTACATCATTTTTTGGCATGCAAGTGACATCGCCTCAGTCCCACATCGACAGCTCGCTGTAGACACGCGCAACGACACATGAGAAAGGCTACGTACGATGCTTCGCAACCAACACCAACGCCACCAAGACCAAGGAAAACCTTCCGAGCCCTCGCTACTCAACCCGTACAATTACTTTCCAGCCCAGTGCGCCCGCCTCCCGAATCGCACAGGCCAGACACCCTCTCTTGCGCCTGCTGATTAGGGCATTCCAACCACGATGAGCGCAGATCGCCCTAATGAGCATCTCCATGTCAGAGCCGAAGTGCCGCTTCTGTGACTCGAGGTACATTTTCGCGGCGGCCGAGAAACTGCCCTTGCGGTCCGCGACGGGCGATGTTGGGGGCGACGATGACCTGACACGCTCGAGGGAGGGTGACTGCGGAACGTCGGCGATGTTTGTAATACAGTCGATGACGAGGACCCGGTTATTGTTGGATTTGCCGAGGGACGGATCGACAAGGAATTCCGAGAGGGATGTCCTGGGTTTCAGGATAAGCTCGGAGATGTGGATGACGGTGTAGTTGTAGGATTTATGCAGCGGATGGCCTGCAGATCTCATTAGTGATTGCATCAGGAAATACGTAGCAAGACTGGAGTCGAACCCATCCTGTGTGCGGAGCGCGAGCCCTTGCCCAACATGTCCGATCCAGAAACGTCTATTTTCTGTATGGTTGGGCTCGATGGCGACTTGAGCATTCTGACGCGGTGTGACGGCGCGCAAGGATGCGCCGTGACAAAGTTGATGTCAAAGTTCAAGGGGCAGATGAGGTCTTCCTCGGCCTTGCCGTCAATGGACACATAGAACTTGACGCTCGCTGGATACGACAAAATCTCCGGGTTCTTGCAGTGTTCTGCGGCCGGGGTCGCAATGATTTCGCTGAAAGGCGTTGCTGGCACGGAGCCTGTCGGTGACGAAAGCTTAAGAGCCAGCATTTCCACGTTCACGCCGGGCGGAGGCGTCGAGTATGTGTTTTCGTGGGGAATGGCGAAGTCGGCAGGGAGGGTAGAACCTTCACTTCCATCGCCAAGGATGGCAGACTCGCGCTCAACCTTCTTCTTACCCCATAGCCTCGCCTTCTTACCCAAATGAGCAATGTCCTCTAAACGCAGGTGTTAGCGCTACACACGATGATTCTCGAAAGGACGCGAAGACTGACCGGCGACGTCCTCAACTTCGATACTCAACCAGCCGTCGTCCATTCCTTCGGGCAGAACATCGGTCGATATCCATCCCATGCACTCGGCTGCCCCCTTTCCGGCCGCAAGCACGCGGCCAACAATGCACGATGTGCTCCAGAAGCTCTTTCCCGAATACACGAAACCGCTGGATAAGTTCGCAAACGGGCCCAATTTAGCTAAGGCCTCGCTGTCGTTTTCCAGCAACGTGGCCATGAGGTAGTGGCACAACGACTCACCCGGCACCATCAACCCAAAGACGTACGACTTGGTGAGCCAGCCCGATTCGTGCAGTGCAGCCGCCAGCCTCCGCCGCTGAGTATGCGCACGCGGCTGGTGCTTACCAAGGTGGCAAGTAACATCCCACGCACCAAAGTACGACGACTGTCCGGAGCCCTGGGAATTTGAGCTAGGGCGTCTTGCAGGGGTCGCCTCAAGAGCATTCTGGACATTTTCGGATATCCTAGCCTCGTACCGATCGATGCCAGGCCACATCAGCTCCCTCGCAAAATGAATCAGCCCGTCGACCTGGCGTTGACCGTGTCGTCCCTGGATCGTATAGTGATACGGCGTCAACGGAGTCGGGTTGTGACGCCTGCTGGACATCTTGCTGACCAACGAGGCCAACCAGCTGCTGGAGCGGCGCGCTGGAGGTGGTCTCGCGGCACCACCCCCTTCCTCCTTGGCAATTTGAATGTTCTCGAGCCAGCTTTGGGTGAGTAGCAGTGACCATTTGACCATCTGGGTCGCACCTCTCTCAAAGTACGCGACATCGATCGGCTTGATGCCGCCGGAGCCGTACTCCACGCCCTCGGTGACGGCGTCCAGCCTGAGCAGAAGCTCGCTCGCCACTAGAATTTGCATGAACAGCCAGTACTTCTCCTCTGCGCGCTCGCTGGCATTCTCCGCGTCGTGAACGGCAGTGGCATCGTCAAGGTCGTCGCCGTCCTTTTCACCCCAAAGGACCTGACCCAGCCGGATGCGCCACTCGACACGGGAAAAGTCGATCCAGACGTTGGCGGTTCCAAGGCACTTCAGGAGCGCCACGATTTGGTTCCCGAGGCTGTGCTGGTCCGTCTTGTCTATAACGGCGTGGGCGGGCCTCATGAAGTTGTGGAACAGATCCTGGTAGGTGTCGGCCGACTTCCTCGTCCGCAGATTGTTGTTACGGTAGAGCTCGCCATTTCGCTTGAGTCTGTCCAGGAGCTCTGGCTCAGGCAAACGACGCAACCAGCCGTGGCTTGACAGCATGCGCTCCCGGGCGTCGACAATGGCGCGAGCTTTGGTCCCGAGGCTCTCAAAGCCAAACTGCTCCTCCTCAAGAGAATCGCCCGTGGAGATCTCCAGGGCGGCCTGGTAGCCCATGGTGCCCTTCTCGAGCCCCTGCATGCTGAGCATGTTGGGCCGCTCCCGACAGCGAATGTGGAAGTGGGCTCTGTGGGCCTCTTGGGCCTCTCTCTTGGCCGCGACATCGTGGTTGAGGTCCCGGGTGAGGTGAGGCCAGGCGGTGATGCCACTCCATGCTTTGTCCTCGATCTGACCATGGTCGGTCAGATCCCGAATCTCCAGCTCCTCGTCGAAGGGGAATGCGACGCTGGGGTGGGGAGCGCCGTGGAAGTAGCTCTCGGTGCGAGCAAAGTACTGGGGCGCGCCGGAGAAGAGCTTCTCGATGTCATCATCGCTCAAGGCCGCCATGACGCATGGCGCGAGACGTGAGTACTACTGGCCTCGGCGCGCAAACAACGCATTGAGCTCGTGCAGCGCACGGGTTCGCGGCAATGGATGGGGTACTGGAGTCGTCAATCAGGTCCGACGGTCGACGGACAAGCCCGTGCTGTGAGATGCGTAGGCCACGGCTCTCGCACTCGTGTTGTACGGGCACGAGAGACGTAAGATGCCGAGCCTCCGACAGCTCGATGCAGATACCACGCAAAGTTCCTTGGTGAGAACGCGCTGTGCGGCAATGGTTATGATGAAGCAAGGTTGTAGCCCCGAAGCCTGCTGCGCTTGCTGGCTGTTGCTGCAGGTGGCGTGACGGGTCGCCTGACAGTCTACAGTTAGCACCGTGCAGCACTATGGAGTATTCCAGTCGCTAACTGCCCTACCTCCGCAACGTCATGGCCTGGACCCTGCGCTTCCCCGCATTCTGGCGCCCCAGAGCCGTCGGCTGATTTGCATGATCGATCTACACTTGGCCGACACTCGGTGCTCACCCGTTTCCTTCGTCTTTAATCTCGCAAACACAAGACCAGAGTCCGTTTCCAAGGACCACCAAACTGGGCGTCAGCTAGGTAGATGGGCGCAGCAGGCTGGGATTAGGAGCTAGTCGCTCCGCTCACCCTACCATGGTCTTTAGCCAACTTTTCCATTCTCACATCACACTCACCAATCACCACCGACTTCCCATGCTCTGCCAAAGTCTCATTGGAGTCGAGCATGGCCCTTTACCGTCGGGTCCAAACGACGAAATAACAAGCACACTGCACATGATGCCAACTTCTCCGAAGTTTCGCTTAAGAGCACGTTGCTAATGCTACTATCGAGCCTCCATTTGCTCTTTGTGCGAATAATTGATGTCTATAGACATTATATTTTTAGACATAGATATCTACGTAGGCATATTCAAATCAGATCTCTTTAACAAAGCCGACTTCTACCACCTTGTCCGCATCAATATCCAAGTCCGCCAACTTGGTCCGAGAATTCTCCCGAATCCATAGGAACGCACGCAGCAACAGATTTCGGAGGAAACTCCATGCGTGGCCACTCCCAGAGTTGGCGCGGCGAACTTTCATGGCTTCCTTGCCGAGCACGTATACCATCTGGGAGCCACAGGCTGCGCGCAGACTGTCAAGCTCGGCAGCGACATCTTCCCGCAAGTTATTCGACACCGCGAGCTCGATCTGCCTGATCAGATCTCGCGCTATACCTGGGTGCAAGACGTCGTCCGCGTAACCATGACGAAGCGTAACGCTGTAACAACTAGGAAGGAGCGCTGTGCGAGTCACGACATAACGCTCCTCTTCGGGGACGGACGGGACGGGAAGAGGTCGCATGTGGAAGAAGACGATGACTGTCGGACGGGCGGCAAATTTGGTGACAAATTGGGCAAAACATGCAGGGACATGAGCCGGGTTCCCGGCCTTGTCGAAGAAGATTCCCAGTCCTGGCACTGTCGAAATAGGGATACTTCCCAGCCTCGAGTTCAAGATCAAGCCTGACTGTGGTGGTTCAGCAGCGACAGTTGCCCTGTCAAACATTATCGCGGGTGAGAGCTGGTCAAACGACTCAGCTCGCCATTGAGCTTCCTTGCCGAAACGCCACAGTGTAAAGACAGACGCCAAGATAAAAGCCAGGACGAGCGTGAACCAAGCGCCATCGGGTATCTTTTCGAAGACGGACGAGAGGAACGCGCCGTCCAGGGCGGCAAATAACAGCCAGACAGGGATAACAACGTAGAGAGGAAGCCGCCAGACAAGGATGGCGACAAGAGCAACCATGCAAGTCGTTACTAAGGGGCAAAATCAGGGCGCTTCCTCATATCAGCCAGATTTTATGATACCGGGTGACTTACTAAAAGTGACAGTTATAACACAAACACCGTACGCGTTTCCTAGAGAGGTTGTCTGCAAGGGTGGCGTCAGCGAGCGTCATTTGTGGTAGAGGCGACCGACAGTCTACATACATTATTGTATACAGCGGTTACTATGACAGTGCCAAGTATCAATAGCCAGTTGGCAATTGGCATGTAAACCTGCTCATGGAACTTGCTGCTCGTATGAACGACCCTAATATGTGGGAAGTAGGAAAGACGCATAATCTGCATCAGCAGCTGGAATGTTGACGTGATCATGGCTTGCGAGGCCACAATAGCCGCTAGTATTGCAATAACGAGGCCGAAGTAGAGGGTCCCGGGCGGCAAGGTGTTGAAGAAAGGGTTAGTAAACGCTATATGTGTCTCATCAACAGCGATGTATGCGGCCTGCCCGATATAAGCAATGAGAAGGCACGGGTAGGCCAAGCACAACCACGATATCTGCACTGCACGTTGGCTGAAGGCGCCTAAGTCGGCAAAAAGTGCCTCAACACCAGTAAAGGCCAGTAACAACCCACCAAGGGACTTCCATCCATTGTGACCGTTTCGAATGAGATATGAAAAGGCGAAGTGAGGGCTAAATGCCTTTAGCACAGAGTGGTCGTGGACGGCGAGGTTGTAGATGCCGATACAAAGGTTGAAGAGTAGCCACGTCGTTACAATGGGCGCAAACGAGGTGCCAATTTTGGAAGTCCCAAGGGGTTGGATGAGAAAGAGAAAGACGAGGATGCCACACGAGATTCCCACAATGGCTTGCGTTCCCAACTCAGGGTTTGCTACCGTGATTCCCTGAATGGCGCCGAGGACTGATTGTGCAGGGGTGAGGACGCCGTCGGCCATGACCATGGAGACACCCAGCACACCGACGAACTGTAGCGCAAACTGGGAAATCCTGGAGTGCTCGAGGAAGCTCCGAATGCTCTGGCCTCCTGCTTTCAGGTCGTTGGTACGGTACCTCTTGAAGCTAACACCAAATTCTTCCTTCGGGTCACGGCGTGCGATGCGGGTATATCTCGTGAGGAGACTGTAGAGCGCAAAAGTGCCGCCCTGCCCATCGTCGTTGGCGCGCAGAACTATGAAGCAATACTTGACGGTGACGATGAGAGTTAGGGCCCAAACGATGATAGACAGTGCGCCAATCAAGTCATCTGTAGATGGTTGGCTGGAGAAGGTCGACGAGTATACGTATAGCGGCGATGTTCCTATGTCTCCGTAGATGACACCGGTAGCCTGGAAGCTGAGCCAGAAGAGGAGAAGGCCGCTGTAGCTCTACAGCCAGTCAGCGACTGTAGCAATTTGGAGGGCCTGGCCATAATAATGCGATGCAACTAGGATCGCAATAACCGGGGTGATGATCTTGATAAGGTGCTTTACCTGCTTGCGGGATGTCTGCAAGTCTTTCTCCGCAATTCTCCTAGCCCTTTCCTCATCACCAATATCCAGAATTGTACCGGGAACAGATTCACGGAGACCGGCGGCGTTGTCGAGAGCACGACGATTGCGCGGAGTGGCGTGAACATGATCATCGCCGGGGCTGGAGGCCCCATCTTCGGCGTCACATTCGACCATGTTGATAATGAAACTCGGACCGCGGACTTGTTTGATGACTGATTGTACGTCACTTTTCGACTTCAAAACTTTTGCGAGGTAAATCGCACAGGAAGGTAGAGTTACGCAGGGGGTCAAACTGAAGAGGGGGATGTCGCTGTGCAATACCCTTTATCTAGTTCGCGAGCCCCTTCAAGAAGTCGATGAGTAGCATAGCCACGCCGAAAGGCAGGCAGCCCTGTTCAACACACAATGAGGGATGGCAAGATCTCGACTTGAGTTGGTCAAGTGTTGCGTCACTACAAAATATTTCAACGACGGTTGATTGGATAAATCAGGCCATCCCTACTCTCACACCGGCAAACATACTTTCCAGTGTAGGTGGGAAGTGGGCGAAAATCACTCATATTCAAACCTGTTGTGGCGATGTCCCCGTATTGTGCCTTGCTGAGATACATTTTGCATCGAACATCTTGTGAGTGCTACCAAGTCCACGGTTCTGATAATGGGTGCACCATCAAGCATCACAACTGGAGTGGACTAATGCGGGTTCCCCGTCAGGCGCAGGGACCAAACGTGGGTTGAGCCGATTACTCGTACGAGTAGTACGAACCTTGCGCAGTCCGCCACTGCTGTCGAGTGGCAAGGATGATGCGACCGACATATCCTCGCCAATCTAGACCACATCACATCTCATGGCCCAGTTTATCCGCCAAAGGCCAACCAAAGAGAAATTTCCCTCATGGTAAAGTCCGGGAACAGAGCCGGGGCAAAGAGATGTTCCAGGCAGGCCAGGGCAATTCATGTCCAGCCAATTAGAGCGCACAGCTTGCCAAAGGCGCAAAATCTCTGAATACGAGACAATTCGCTGCTCAAGTGCCTTGCTGCGGCTTCATTAATCGTACACCGTGTGCCTTCCCTCTGGCGCCCCGTCTGGGCATCCCTCGTGTTCCAGGGGCGTGGCTTGATACTTGCCCGGTGCCAGTGGCAGTCATGGCCTCGAACCATGCTTTCGCTCCCTCGCAGCGACGGCACGAAGTGACGTCTGGTCCCCATCAGGTGCATCGTTTCCGCTAGGATACAGCCTGGCCAACTTCTAGGGGTATCGTTCATTTCCTGTAATGCCTCGCCCGTCTCTATCCCGGCTGAACGAGTCGAGTGTCCATTCAATCTCTCATATTCGTAGTAGCTGAGAATGCTTCATGCTGGCGGTGTATCGTGGACGACGGCAAGGACGTATTTGGGATCCGGGACAATCACAATCTCTTGTTTCTTCGTTCGAAGTCGAAGGAGCCTCAGCTCGTCCTATTCTGCGTTAGTCGTGATCGTCACCGCGTCGGATACAGGGTCATTAATACATCCGTGTCGACCTCTTGAACCAGCTGTCCAGATGTGTTGACAAAGTTCCAGACCATGGCGGCAAAGTCCTCTACCCCTTTGGACTCGCTCTCCTCGGCGATTGGTGCCTCATTCGAGAAGAACGCCGCCGTTGCAGCGTCGCGAGCCTTGGCCGTTCGTAGAGCCGTCAAGTCGCCGCTTGTCTTGAGGATGGCACCGTTAACGCGATCGAGGACGATGCTGGCCTTGACACCAGGTTTCTTGGACAGCCGGCCCAGCTTCTCCTCGAGAGCGTCGTGACCATTTGCCTAGTAGCTTGATTTAGCGAAATGCGCCAGCTGGGTGGTGATAATACGAACAGTAGGTGAGCCGGCCATGGCTGGTAGTTTGGCGACAGCTCTGCTTCTCTCGGAAATCCAGGATGAGGAGCGACAGGATAGCCAGAAGAAGCTCCCCTTCCTCCATCAATTGATATCGCGACTGGAGCTCGGTTGGGAAGCTTACCGCGTTTAGGGGTGGGACGAGTTCTGCCGCAGGACACCGCCAAAATTTCAAGCCCCACCGGCGGATGCAGTAGCAAAGTCGACTTAACTCATGCAACGACAAGACATAGGAATTACGAGTACTCTCATCGTCTCGCTCTGTCATTGAAAATCAATCTGGGCGCATAACTATCAACCAAGTACAAGTCCGAATACCGCCAAAATGGGTTCCAGCGCGAGGAAAAAGGCTGAGAAGAAGAAGGACTTCAAAGTGAGAGCCTGCTCACTCAGTCTCAGAGCATCCGCTGACCTTCCAGTAGAAACCCAAATATAAAGTTGGAAAATCCCAGCCCAAGGCGTCCAACTTTACGGACACAAGCTTCAAATCGAAGGGTGAGATGACCAGTCTGGTCCTTGAGGGTAGCAAAGTGCGCTAACAACGTTTCTAGCGATTGTAATGGGACAGCAGTCTTTGTCTACGGATGCACCTGAAATAGTTCAGCAATTCAAGCACATGCTGTCTCTGGCGTCGTCTTCAAAATCAGATAAGCAGCGGCGAGAAGCCCTTGCGTACTTGACGAGTCAAGTGTCCGCGCATCCTCCCATCAATCCAGTCGGAACCCACGCACTCCTCGCCAAACTTCTCCCTTTAGTCTCAGACAGCTCAACTCCGGTGCGCTCCCAGCTCTTGAAGCTCTTCCGGGCGCTCCCAGACGACGAGGTCAAACACAGCATCGAACACGCCATCATGTACATCAGGGCCGGGATGACACATCTGTCATCGGACATCAGCAACGGCTCGCTCGGAGTCATGGAGTGGCTGCTCGAAGTGGCGGATGACGAACTCGTAACCTGTCCCGGCGGATGGGTCAAAACACTGAGTACCTTCTGTGCCATTATGGGCTGGGCAGTGTCATCTTCGGCTGGCGGTTGGACATCTGGCGCTCGTGCAGGGCTCAAGGCCAAGGATGCCCAGACCCTTGCTCGGCAGATTGCTGCGTTGACGAAGTTTCTCCAAGCTGGCTTCAAGGAAGAGACCTCCGAAGACATGCAGGCTGCTTTGTACTGGGATAACCTTTACAGAGTACCCCGAGCGCCGAATGCTTTCGACTATCTAAACATGTCTGGCGCCCGGCGCGATGAGGAAGGAGAGATGTACTCGAACCGCGAAGCAAGGCAGCAGGTATTTCATCGAAGGTTCCTGACCCCGATGACGAAGGGAGTCGAAGATTCGAAGAAGCAAGGCGGCGCAACTGGCAGAGTCGCTTCCGCCCTGGAACAAGTGCTGCGAGAGGGGATGAGCGACTTTGAACCCTCAACCGCGATGGACGCGCAGGATCTTCTCGACCTTTGGTGAACTCGTCAATGATTGATCAGATGAAAGTCGATTCGAAGTGGACTGGACTGGTCGCAGTTCACAGGCTTTGAAAGGGCAGAGTCTGGCATCCAGGCCGACTGCGTCGAGACGGGCTTGGGGTTAGAAATGCTCAGGCATCCAAAAAGATTCCAGCAAGGCCGGGCAGGATATTAAATCGCCCATATCGGAGGTCATGGCAACTCAGTCAGATGCAAGAGTCTGAAAAGCGATTCCTTGCGAGAATTTGCGCGAAACGCTAGAGATGGAGGTCTCGGGATCACTGTGAGGCCAACCTCGTACCGTAAGGTATGGATTTCAAAAGGGAGACTGGTTTTGGTTGTGCCAGCGTCAGACAACCCTTCCCTAGAAATGCAGGTCCTCTGTAGCTGATTAATGTGCGCAAGAAGCTACAGGTGGAGGTGGAGGTGATGGAGAAGAAACGGATACCGACAATGTCAAACCTGGCTGTTACAATGCCACTGCAGTCTTTTCCAGTTTGAGAGCTGTCTTGGGTATTGTCGTGGTGGAGAGGCACTGCAGGAACATTGTCGTATAAAATGGCGCTCGAATGAAATGCATCGCTCCAGTCCTCGAACTGCAAACGAAGCACATTTGCTAGCTTGGGCTCCAATGTCAAGTGTGATCTTTTGAGTGAACAGCAAGAGCACGTAGAAGCGCGAAACTGCCTTAGGTATCCTGCTTGCACAACGCGGAAGGTGCTCGAAACCAGGCAACGTGACTGATGGTTGCTCTGGCCGTTGCAAACACCTCAGGCATCTTTTGGCAGCCAAGGCTGTGCTATCTGCCCCTTCTTCCTCTCTTCCCTTCAATCTCACCCATCTCCATCCCCCACACATCTTCTTGTGCCACACCCTTCAAAAAGCACCCTTCCACATCTGCAACATTCCAACGTTTTGTGTAACGGCGCCTAACTCGACTACAAAATTGCTCCACCCTTCTTTAACGAGGAACTATGGAGCGAGCTATGGGTGATCAGAATGGCGATCCTGCCGGTGACGAGGTTCGCGACAAGATCCAGCAGTCTTTGGAACAGCTGTCTTTGAACGGCGCTTCTATCCTTGATGACGATGCAGTGCAGACTTGGGACGGCAACGCTCCCTTGTACGAATGGAACGACGACTTCGGTGATGTCGGACCAAAGTTTCCCCAGGTTGAGAGGGATCTCTTCGGTGATCCGGAGAATCGTCATGAACGAACTGGTGTTGACTTCTCCAAGTAAGTGCAAGACTTCTGTATCATCGTTCTTCCGAATCGTCGTTCTTCGGCACCGTCGTTCTTCGGCACCGTCGTTCTTCGGCATCGTTGTTCTTCCGTATCCTTGTTTCTCTTCGCTGATTCGGTTTAGGATTGATCAAATCGATGTTCATCAGGAAGGCCCCATCAAGATCGTGCCTATCAGATCCTTCAAAGACGCAGGACTTCATCCTGTTGTGTTGGAGAACATTGAGCTGATGGGCTATGACAATCCAACGCCTATCCAGAAGTACACCATTCCGTCGATGCTTCAGGGCTATGATGTTATTGGAGTAGCCCAGACTGGTACGTGTCAAAATAGGTATTTGCCTTTAAAAGCTAACATGTTTCCAAGGGTCGGGCAAAACAGCTGCCTATCTCATCCCCATCCTGAGCAAACTCATGGGTAAGGCGAAGAAATTGGCAGCACCTCGTCCTAACCCTGCGACCTTTATGGAAGGTCGTGATGAGATTGTTGCCGAACCCCTTGTTCTCATTGTAGCCCCGACGAGAGAACTTGCAGTGCAAATTTTTAACGAAGCACGTCGTTTTTGCTACCGCTCAATGCTTCGCCCTGCGGTGGTCTATGGCGGAGCCTCAGTTGTTGACCAGATCAAACTTCTCAGCAGAGGATGTGACATTTTGATCGGAACCCCAGGGCGACTCATTGACTTCATCGGCCGTCCGAATGTCCTGACACTCAAACGACTGAGAACTGTCATTATCGATGAGGCGGACGAGATGTTAGACTCGGACTGGGACGATGATATTCGTCGAATCCTCACCGGTGGAGGTGAGCCAATTCTGCACAATGCCTGCTATCGTTATCCATGCTTACCACTGCTACTCAGAACAAGATGAGGGCAACATCAAATACGGCCTCTTCTCTGCTACCTTCCCCAAGGCTGCACGAGATCTCGCAAGAGATCATCTCTCGGCATCTCATGTTCGTTTTCGAGTCGGCCGCGCTGGGAGCACGACCGAAAACATCAAGCAGATTATCGTCCAGGCAGAAGATGGCAAACGAGAAGCCCTTCTGCGTCTTCTGAACGACATGCATGGCGTCCGGACGATTGTCTTCGTCAATGGTCGAAACTCGGTTGACAACCTCGACGATTTTCTCTACAATTTGAAGCTTCCGGTCACTTCGATCCACAGTGCCCGCACGCAGCAAGAGCGTGAAGCCGCTTTACGGGCATTCCGCTCCGGAAAGGCACCAATTCTGATTGCCACCGGTGTTATGGCTCGTGGTATTGACGTGCGAAACGTCATGCACGTCATTAACTATGATTTGCCCTCTATGGATTATGGAGGCATTGAAGAGTACACGCATCGCATTGGTCTGTCCCATCATTTGTCTTTAGAAAGAGGAGTACACTAACGTGCTTTCCAGGTCGCACCGGTCGAATGGGTCATCGAGGTGTTGCCACCTCACTCTACGACGAGGAGAGAGATGAGCCCATCGCCAGTGTCCTCACTCGCACCCTTCTCGAAACGAAGCAGGAAATTCCAGATTTCTTGCAGCTGTACCTCCCGGAGGGTGCAACGGTGGAAAAATTGAAGTTCGAGACGGAGTCTGACTTTGACCCTGACGATCTGGGCAAACCTGCAGACCTTGGAGGTGGCGGCGATGCGTTTGGTGGTGAAAATGGTGGTTCGGCAGGCAGCGGTGATGCTTGGGGTGGTGGTACTGGTGGTTCTACCGGCGGTAGTGATGCCGTTGGTGGTAGAACTGGCGGTTCGTCCGGCGGTAGTGACGCTTGGGGTGGTGGAACTGGTGGTTCTACAACCAATGGCGCTTCTTGGTGATCGAATGCTTCCCACGCAGCAACTCCTGGTTCGCAGTTGCGGGATGCGGCTTCATGACTTTATCATCTAGCCGGCCTGAGCCGTTTGGAAAAGTGGATCACAAGGACGAGACATTTGACGGATGGAGCTTTGCGTGCAAAGCCCAGCAAGATAGCAAAGTCAAGAGCATCCTGACACAACTTATGCACCATTCCTGTGATGTTTGCAGCAGTTTCGAGAGCTTGGTCCAGTCACTGCCGCCACCAATGAGACCATCTAGAGTTATGCTAATTTTACAAGCAAAATTCACACCTCACATTCCCTCACATATTCTTCATCATGCGCACCAAGCCCCCGATCTTCCTCCGCAGCTCACCGTACCCGACCTCGACGACGCCCTGGGTAAAGTTCCATCCCTTCTGCTGACTGGGCACTGGGTATTGCACAGGTGGGGGAATGGCGGTGCGCACGCCAAGCCAGCCGAAGCGGTCCTCGCAAACGCTCTTGATGTTGCACAAGCCGCGGAGTCCCTCCTCGCCGGCGAAACGGCCGTAGCCAGAGCCCGCGACACCGCCAAAGGGCAGCTGCACGGCGTAGTAAGCAGCGAAGTCGTTGACGGCAACCATGCCGGCGCGGAGGCCACGGACGATAGGGGCGAGGGCGGGGTCGCTCTCGGAGCCATGGACAGAGGCGCCGAGGCCAAAGTCGGGCGCGTTGGCGACGGCGAGCATATCGGCGGCGGAAGAGGAAGCGGCGCGGAGGATGGTGAGGACAGGGGCGAAGCACTCTTGCTGAGCAATGCGCATGGATGGCGTGACGTCGACAAGGAGTGTGGGCTGGAAGTAGTGGCCCTGTGGGTAGTCAGGGTGGTTGTGGCGGCTGCCGCCGGCAAGGAGTCGAGCGCCTTGGGACACGGCCTCGGCGATCAGCTCCTCGAGGCGGTCAAAGCACGCGTCAGAGACCATGGCGCCGACATCAGCGTCGGGCCCGAGGCGGAGGGCCTTGACACGGGGCTCGACCATGGAGACGAGCTTGTCGTAGACGGCGCCAGAGGCGATGACACGCTCGATGCCGATGCAATTCTGTCCGGCCGCCTGGAAGGTGCCTCGAAGAATGACTTCTGCAATCCGCGGCAGGTCTTTGGCAGCAGAGTCGAGGATGATGAAGGGGTCCTTGCCGCCGAGCTCAGCGACAACGGGGGTGAGACTCTTGGCGGCGCTGGTGGCAACGTGGTGCGCCACGGTCTGCGAGCCGATGAACGTGATGTGACTGATGCCCTTGTGGGAGGTGAGGTGACCGGCGGTCTGGGGCCAGCAAACGACCGTCTGGACGAGACTCGGGTCGTGGCCGTGGGCAGCGAGGGCGCCGCGCGCGATGGCGGCGAAGTAGGTGCTCGACCACGCCGTCTGCTCCGACACCTTGACGACAATGGCATTTCCCGAGAAGAGCGCGCTGATGATGGGCCCCATGAGGTTGTGGAAGGGGTAGTTCCAGCTCACGAGCGCCGCGACCACGCCCATGGGCTCGTAGCGGACCGAGTTGCGCTTGTACGCCATGAGCAGGTTCGTCGGGCGGCGCTCGGTGCGGAGCGCGCGCTCGCCGTGCTTGAGCGTCCACATGATCTTCTCGACGGTGACGAGGATCTCGCCGAGCTGCGCGTCCACGAGCGTCTTGCCGCTGTCGAGCCCGGCCACGCGGCAGATGTCCTCGGCGTTGTCCAGGACGTGCTGCATGAGCGAGCGCAGCACCGCCTTGCGCTGCGCGAACGTCGTCTCGGCCCACCGCGGTTGCGCGGCCGCCGCCGCCGCGACGCTGCGGTCGATGGCGCCAGCCGACGACGCATTGACGAAGCCGAGGAACTGGCCCGTCGCGGGGGCGTAGCACTGTATCGCGGAGGAGCCGGCGAGCTTGATGCTTGCCTGCTCGACGGTGGTCGCCGGCGACGGGACCTTGGGCGGCGGGACAGTGTAGCGGATCGGTCGGGGCGCGGCCCTCAAGCATCGAAGGACCACGATGGAGGCAATGACGGCAAAGACGGAGACTGTTATCTGGAACGTGCTCGTGCTGGGAACGATTATTAGCATGCAGGCAACGGCGGTCGACCAAGGCCAGCAGCGGCAGGGCACGTACGAGATGTCCAACCGGGCAGTCACCGAGTCAACAAGCTCGTGCCACAGGGACACGGCCCGCGCAATTGGTGCCTCCATTGCAATTGAAGCAGTCGAGATACGAATTGAGACTGCGGAGAGGCCCTGAGACGTGCGAGATCCCGCTGGGTGCAGCAGGAGCAAACGTTTCCTGGACGGCGCCACCGGTGGTGCCACCAGAACAAAGGTCGGTGGTGAAGTGGAATTAGAGCTCTTGTGGGGCACGCATCCGCGCCACGACCCCTGCCAAGACTCTATGTAGCAGAGCCTCACTCCAAGCCCCTTATTGCTTCAACGGCTTACACATAAAGCAGGGGCAAACTCGCCGACATGCACGACAGCACTCAGGTATGCGCATTTAGAACGGGGCATGAATGATCACACTTCCTTTTGACTCCAGAGAGCTGCTCAGTTACTTCATATACATCCCCACGTATCCAGGGCCATGACGTCCCATGACACAACGCCGCCCGTTTCCCCCATCCTCCTCTTCTCCTCCCCAAGATATAGGAGCGAGCAAACAAGCCAAGGAAACGAGCATTTCTGTATGAAAGAACCCACCCGAGACTCTAACGGGTGACCCTTCGCCAAACCAAAACAAAGCTTCTTCATGCTCCAGTCCTCAAAACGCCTCGCAAAAAAAAGACCCCGGATCCCCTAATTCAAGCGGTGGGGTAAACAAAGGAACAACTCGATTTTTTTCGGCTCGAGCACCACCATGATAGCTGGAGGTACGTGTATGCCATGCATGTATGCTTGCAGCTTTCTCCCTCGGCGTGTAAGGGTGTGTGATTTGGAGAGTGTAGAGGCGGTATGTCACGCCGACGCAGAAACAGCACTTCGTAGATTGCTCATGCAGATCGTCAATTCGCCGCTTGTGCAAATGCTGCCGCGTATGTCGATGCCGCAGGGGAGGGAGAACAATGAAATGAAAAGGGGTATGTCGGTGATGTTGAAAATGTACAAAAAAACTAGCAACTTGGCCGGCTTGACGGTGAGAAGTTGCTCTAATGATGTCTAGTTATTGGCACTCTTGCTCAGCGACAACCCTCGTAACCTCGCCCGGAGCCGAGCGCCGCCGTGCACGTGATGGCTGGCACTGGACTCGATGCGAGACAGTCGCGCTGCCGAGGTGAAGTCACTGCTGGCCTCGTAACTGGCCCGGACGCGGTCCATGGACATGCGCATGCGGTCGTACGACGGGCGAGCCCTGTCTGCGGATGGCCTGGGTGGTACGTCAAGCGAGGCGCGATGAGCAGGGGTAATGTCGAGTGACATGCGGTTGTTGGTGTAGTTTGTCGAATCGCTACCGTTTTGCGTGCGGTTGTGGGTCGTGGTTCGCGTTGCCACCGACGGCGGGTAGATTGGTCGCAGGTCTTCGTCGACGCTGCCGTAGGCGACGTGCTTGGCAGGCTTCTTCGAGCTGTCCGATGATCGCGACTTCTGGCTCTTGGCATCATTCCCGTTGATCGTGTCTGAGCTCTGACTCCCACCAGATGTGAGGTGTGCAAACTTGCCCATCCTCTCTTGCTCTCGAATGATGTCCACATCGTATGGCCAGTATACCTTCTGGAGCGCCTTGATAGCGAACCGTGGAAACAAGCAAATCACGGGGACAATGAAGAACACCGCCCAGAAGGTGGCCTCGCCGTATACCTGAGCTGCCGTCTTGTAGAAGAACCCGGACGACGTGAAGGACGTGTAGATGCCGGTCCAGAAGAAGATGAAAACGTCGCTGAGAGCAATGATGAGAAGCATCAGCCAGTCCCACCGGTACGAGTTGATGAGAATGTATCCGTTGATGACCAGCACGGCAGGGTGTGCAACGTAGGCAGCGAAGCGGTATCTTTCCTCGAGGCCCAGGCCGGAGAACGTCACCGACCTGCCAGAGCTAAAGAGCAGGTACGGGACGAAAAAGACCATGACGGACTGGTAGATGCCATCAACCATGTACAGCCTATCAAATCTTGTTAGCAATCTCGTGTCCAAATCGGGATCGGCAAATGCCTGTCACTTACCAGAACTTGCGCTGTGTCCACTCCAGCCGCTCGATACCACGACGGTACAGTTCCGGCACAGCCAATGACACCTTGTCAGAAACGTCCTGGTCGAGCACGCCCATGATTCCGACCGGAAGCGAGGTAAAGAAAAGGTTGAACATGATAATGTACGAGTAGTCGAATGGATAGGTTATGTCGAAGTCGCAAAAGATCTCGAACCAAAAAATGGAGAAGGTCCACACCATGTTCTTGTAAAAGAAGTTGCTGATGGTTTCAGCGAGGCGACGGTAAGACCAACGGCCATGCACCAGCACGAGCCTCTGCAGAAAACGAAATTGAGCAATGGCGTAATCGGACGACATGGCAGCCTGGCGACCCTCGACACCGGCGATACCGACACCGACGTCGGCTTCCTGAATCATGGCCACATCATTGGCTCCATCGCCAATGGACAGGGTCATGACGTCGAGCCCGTTCTTGACCATTGACACAACGGCGGCCTTTTGGGCAGGGCTGACGCGGCAGCACAAGACGGATTTGCACTGCTTGCAGAGAAGCAGGAACTTTTGCTTCAAGCTGTCACTGAGAGCCCAACGAAGAGTAAACCCATCAATGACCAGGGCGTGAGTCGGCTGAGGAGGCTCGTGGTTCTTCTTTGCCTTGGCGAGATCATTGTCGTCGCCGACGAGGCCGAAAGTCCGCAAGCCATCATCCAAAAGCCTCTCCGTCATTTCGAGGAAGACCTCGTCAGGCGTCTCGCCCGTCTCGTCCTCGTCGAGCTTCATGTGGATCAGTTCCATGTCATTGTTGAGCAAGTTGCAGGAGAAACCGATATTGATAGCAGTCTCGACCTTATCGCCCGTCAGGACCCAGAGCTTGATGCCAGCCTGGCCGAGCAAGGCGATAGTGTCGGGCACACCATCTTGGAGTCGGTCTTCGATGGCGGTGCCACCCAGGAGGAGCAGATTCTGTTCAATGAGCTCTGCCACATTCTCCAGCTTCTCTTCACGGTCCTCTATCGCCGACGCCGCCGCGTCGTGCTCCTTTTTCCACTCGTAGTATTCTTGCTCCGTCAACTCTTTTCGAGCGATGCAGAGTGTTCGGAGACCCTCCCGGGCAAACATTTCGAGGTGCTCCGCCGTATCTCTCCTCAACTGCTGCTGCTCGCCCCTCTTCAATCGTGCATATATGACTGAATCGGCGCCCTTGCAGTAGAGAATGATCTTCCCATCCGGCATTCGGACGATGGAGCTCATCCGCTTCCTGGTAGAGTTGAACTCAATGGTGTTGAGAATTTGGTAATGGCATTCCTCGCCCAAGACATTGAGATCGATGCCGTCGCCGGAGTTGCTCAAGACTGTGAAGCCCATGTCACGGGCTGTGGCGACCAAGGCTTCTTCGTCGGGTGACTGCGCCTTGAAGATCATCTTCGGCGGGTCACCCGGCGTCCTCTCCGCAATGACAGTGTGGCACAGGGCCAACGCCAGCATGAACTCTGTGTTGGCGGCCTTTTGGTCTGGGCCGGACTCGCCTGCCAGATCCGAGACGAAATCCGGCGCAATAAACGTCACATCGTCATCGTGAAGATATGGGTTGTCGTGAATGTTGCGCATCGCCGCGATCGCTCGGACCTTGGCGTCGGCGATTTCGGCTCGTATTCTATCCCCTTCCTTCTCGACATCGACGCCCATCCGCTTCTGCATTCCCGCTTGGGCCTCCGTGTACGCCTCGCCGTATGGCTGGCCATTGATGCTCGCCTTCTTGAACTCCATGGCATTCTGGGTCAGCGTGCCAGTCTTGTCAGAAAAGATGTACTCGATTTGTCCCACGTCATCGGAAATGTTCCACGTCTTGGGCATGCACGGCTGGTCAATCTCCTCGTAATACATCTCGATGTCGCTGAAGATGAAGGCAGCTTGGACCGTTCGTACGATCTCGAGAGTGATGTAGAGGGAAATGGGGATCAAGTTCTGGAAGACAATGATGGAGGCCCAGAAAGTGATAAAACCAGTCAAAGGGGCCGTGTCACCAATGGAGCCAAAATCGAAAAAGTTGAGCGAGGCGTCCGTCTTGGCCCAAGCCACGCCGTTGATAATGGCTGCGAGCAGACACATGACGATCAGGACGCCTAAATTGCAAAAGACGACGAAGTTCATTTCCCGGGCAATCCTGGCACGCTTGCTGGGTGTGACGCCGGCATTCATCATGATTTTGGTGTCATGTCCCGTGAAGACGACCACTCCAAGAACCCACTCGGTATTGCGGAGGTTGCAGCCTCGCAAGAGAAGGTTGTCGATGGAGATGGGCTCGGACATGGGCTCGGGTTCGTCATCGGGGTATCCGGGCACCAGTTGGCTCCATCGTATGGCTCCGTTGTACTTGTAGAGATTCGGCTGCGGAGGCTCACTCTCGACCCTGAACTGTGCCCTCTCGCAGTCGCGGGCGTGCCTCAGCGTTCGCCCACAGCGAAGTGCCTGGCGTACCTTGAGGTTTGTTTCGCCGTCCAGATTCTTCGTCTCGACGTAGCAGGCGCCATCGGCATCAGACGTGGAGAGGACAATGACATCTGCGGGCAATTCGTCGTCGTTGTATATGCGAATAAAGTCACCTACTACCAGGTTTTTCCAAGCATCCTTTTTGAACTTGGCTCCTTCGGGGGCGCGGTGGTAGTTAATTAGATCAGACTTCATGTCCCTCAGTGCCAGGGCGCGCTTGGCATCTGTGTCGTCGGGAAGCTCGATGCGAGGCAAATTGTTGTTTGGTATCGGAGAGGGCACGGGCGTCATTTGTATGTCTTCGCGTGCAGACACGTACGAGTCGCGCGTGAACGGCGAAGCCAGCGACTCGCGCATCGACCTTCTTGTGCGAATAGTCTCAATCGACGGACGGCCTTCGTCCTCAATGGGGTTCTCCTTGCGCTCTTTGCGCTCCTTCCTGGCTGCCCTGGCCTTTTTGGACCACAGGCTCTGGATAGCACGCCAAATGGAGCCAAAGAACCGCGAGTTGGACTTTTTAAACTTCCTCCACGTCGAAACGTTGTCTTCTTCGACATTGACATTGTTCCAATTGCGTAGGCGGTGGACCGGGGCATTGTTGAGTTCAGTGTCGAGGATGGTCCGTCGGTAGTCCTCAATGGCATCCTTGATGGCGGTGACGCAAACGATGAAAATGAGAGGCACCGCATTGAGGCCAGGATTGACGACGCCAAATATGGAAAATATCTAAACGGAGAGCAAGGGTTAAAATCCACATGCTGCGCGGTACAGCCTTGAGGCCTTGTGGAGGGAGACTACTCACGCCGAGGATGACGATGAACAAGAAAAAGACGTTGGCGATGTTGTGGAATTGGAACCACAGGTTCTTGGGAACAAAAGAGAGCGGCGTGTACTTGGCCGTGCGAATCTTGTTCCGAGGGAAGGTTTCGGTCGGACGGCCGTCTTCGTCGAGCATGTCGTCGGGAAGAGGGAGGTTGAAGTAAAGCGTCCGGCTGTTCTTCTCGTCATTCGAGTCGTCCGAATCCGAGTTTCCTCCATCGTGATCGTGACCGTCGTTCGGATCGCGGTCCCCCAGAGGCGGCTCGTTTCCGCCATCTCCGGTGGCGTCCTTCTCGTTAGAGTCGGTCCTCCGGTGCTGCATACGGTTCAGGAGAGACAGGCGCTTGGTCTTGCTGCTCTTGACGGTCATCTTGCGAGTGGCCCATCGCGCCCTTTGCGTCTGGGTCTTTTTTATCTCGGCGTCGGCGCCAGGCTCGGGGCTCAAGGAGGTGGTCATGGTAGGTGCGAAGTCGCGGGCGATTGCCCGTTCCACCCGGAGTTGCCAGCCAGAGCGTGTTGCGTCGGAGGAATGGGCGGCGAAGGGACGGACGCGAGCTGGGGCCTCGGTTTGCGGTCGACGCGGGCGAGGTCACCGACACGGAACGCCGCGAGGATGGCAGCGGCGTTTGGTGCAGACGCAATCGGCGGTCGCACCAGGTCGAGTGTTCGTCGAGGAGTCGACGTGCTGTCGTGGGGAGGAGGTGGGAGTTGTGGTGAAGAGGAAGAGGTGACGATGCTGGCGAAATTGTCAGCGGGCCAGAGGGCAGGGGGCGCTGGGCAGGATCCAGAGCATGTACCTCAGCTACGAGTTTGGCTGGGAGCTGTACATTCTAGCACGCCGGCTCGCAGAGTCCGTCTCAAAGCCAAGCCAGAGCGGAGCAGGTGGATTGGAGGGACGGAGAAGACGGGGATAGGGAGGGAACTGGAGACAGCGCACCGTAAAGGGCAACACGACACGGTGATACAAGAGCGTAAATTGCCGGGCGAGGCTCAGCAAGGCATGCGGCTGGGCTGGGCCGGGCGGGCTGGGTTGGGCGGACGGCCAGCACCCTCTGGGCGCTAGCGTCCGGCCCATCCGACCAAATCGCAAGGCGCCCCCACCGCGAGCATGAAAATGGAGCGCCCCTGTCATCCGCTGGAGCGCAGGGGAGCGGGTGGACTAAGCCTGCTGACGAAAGCATGAGCCTGCAGTCCGCCGACGGCGTGCATTGGTCAGCGCCTCAGGACCCTCGGCCGGAGCGGACGTGCGAATGAGTCGCCTCTCTCGTCGGCATTTCGCGATTGCGCGCCCTCCGCAGCGAGCGAGCGAATCAATCTACAGCTTCGGCGCGCTTCCCGAGCCCGATGCGACCGCCGCGCCAGTTCGGATGAAGCCGCGCTCGCTGGCATCTTTTCGTCTGGAGGCATTCCATTCAACAGCCCCTGAGTACACGGACCCAGCAGCGCACGCGTCGCCAAGAGAGGTCCTAGGGGCGCGTCTGTCGGGTGCTTGGGTGGGCTGCGTGTGCCTCTGCCGCTGCGGGACCCCCCTGATTTCCTAACCAAGCCCGCACGCCGAGCCACCGAGGCTCAAGACAAGGCAAGACAAGACGCGACAAGACAGGAAGAACACGCAGAATAAAGCGTCGTTGCGACGAGAATAAGCTCGGCGGATAATCTGCAATCCTTTGGAGGCGATGCTAGTAATTTTTTTTATTTTTTGTTGGTCATGCAGCGCCTCGCAACTTGCTGTCCTGTTGGCCGACTTCGCGAGTCATCTCGGGGTTTCGCACTCGTGGCGATAAGCGTCCTCGGAGTCCATGGGCTTACCGTTCTTCCTCCGGGTGGGGGCGATGGGCCGTGGGGACCACCGGAACGGAGGGAACAATAGAATAATTATTGGCAAGCGTAAAAGTCAATTGACCGGCGGCAGACGTCGTCGTCCATCACAGACAGTCCTCTCCGGACACACCGGCAAGTTCTTCCGGCCGCTTTGCGTGGAATCGCATCTCGGAGACACCGGGGTAAATGGAACCGACGCCTTCTACAAGTAGCATTGCCGTGAGCGACTCAAAGCCGGCGCTGCTGACGTACCTTGCCTTACCTTTGGGTGGCCATCAATGGCCCCCGTAAGATTTGGACTTCCAGCCTGGCAAGACGGCAAAAGCCACACTGTCCGTCACGGCGTCTCGGCAGCATGCCTTATCCGCACAAGCCGACCGGGGTCGACGAGACCCTGTCGACAGCATCGGTCGAGTTTCGTCAGCCCTGGCGCCAGGTGACGCAGCGCTTCGCAAGCCAGCCGTTTCGAACTACGGCCAGATGCCCCTTGCATGCTCGTACTGAAAAAGAGGACTCGGCACTCCCGTCCGTAGTTGTAATCGTAGTCTGCACCTGCACGCGGCCCCTCGTCGTATTGTAAACAATGCTATTTCGTATGTACTCCGTAATGCTCCTCTCTCCTGCACGTCGTCATTTCACGGCGTGTGGACCCTTGTTCCTGGCGCCGGGGGTTTTCACTCAAGTGGACCTCTGGCGGGTGCCCCTCTCCCGCGTGCTACAAGTACATCCTTAGGAGCGTCGTCGCGTTCCTCGTTTGTGTGCCTCAATTGCAGCGACAGTGGACAGCGATGGCCTGTCCCAGGAACGCCCAGCCCTATTCAGGCAAGAATGATTGAAGCGGCGCACGCTGCTCAGCCGTACGAAGTCATACAGCCTGATTGCGTTCACGAGGGCTGCACTGTCTAGCCAACTTCTAAGCATTGACGAGGCTGGAGCATTGACGAGGCTAATGGCAGCTGGCAAACCGGCCAACAATGGACCCCTCCCCGCGATTCGAAGTATTCAGATTGTGCCTCAGTGGAACTCACCCCTTATCATGGACTCTCCTCTCTTGCCTAATTTCCAGTGACGCGGATGAGTCGCGATTGATCCGAACCGCCTCCCAGGCCGCCGCTGGCATCCAAAGGGTCTCACTTCGTTGGACGTAACTTATACCACGCGCGTCGCCTAACATTTAATGGCATAAGTTGTCTCGCCCTGCCAACAGCTTCTTTTTGTGTCGAAGCGGTGGCTGAGCAGACTTTCGCGCAGAGGAACGGCAGCCGTCAAGATCTGCGTAATTTGACTAATGTTCGAGCACGGCACTTTATCAGGGTCCTGCGTCGTCATCATCATGGCCACGTTTCTGTTCCCCACACGAATTTCACATGCTACTGTACAGTATCGCCTTGCAAGAGCTTGAAAATCATGCCCCGTACGGAGGGTCGTAACAGAGCAAAAGGTTCTGGGTCCGGATTGCAATTTGCCCAGGCTTATGTACCACAGACCAACAATACGGTTGCCTTATTGGGAAGGCAGAAGTGTTCGTGGTATGGACCATGCTACCCCATACGGAGCACCCAATGCGAACAGAGACGAGACCAGCGTGCCAAAAGGGAACACAGCCTCGTTTCGCCCGGGTGCTGGATCCCTCCAATGGCCTTGCTTGAATGATATGGCTGACACGGGCATCCATGCGAAACCGCGCCTAGTGTCTTATGTTTCACGAAATGTGGTGATTACAGTGTTCCAAGTCGACATACGGAGTACTCGTCCGGCCTCTTCGCCCCGGTATTTCGTGCTTCGTGTATGCTTCCCGAAGAGAGACCAGTGCCTACGGAGTGTGCGACGCAAGCGACGACTTCTTTGAATGCTCCTTAGATGAGTTCTCTGTCTCCCATTCGCATGGCGGTATGCGAATCTCAGCCAACATGCCAACAAGGGGCAACCTCAGCTCGCAAATTATGGACAGAATCAGCCTGCCGAATCAGCAAAGGAAGCTCAGCTCTGAAAGCGCGTGGCACCAGTGCAAATATCTGAGGAGAAGGGATCCCAACATGCTTCTCAATCGAGTCTGGACAGAAGAATGCACGATACCTCTGAGGAGTGGTCTTCGATACTCGTGCCAGCCACTGTCCGTCGCACTAGGGAACTCGAGTAGCGAAATGCCGTCTGCTTCAATCGAACCCATCAAGGCCATGCGGGGTTGGTTATGTCAGCGGACATGTGCCGCCACGTTTTGGCGCGATGGTGGCGGCGCCTGCTGGAACCCACAGTTGCTCTGACGCGGATGGCTGCCGCGGGAGACGCGAGACCCTGCAACTCAAATTCGATGATTGGCATCCCAGTGTCCATAATCGCCGACGAGTGATTCTCAGAGCGAAGCTTCAAGCTCGTCACGGGCAATCGTCCCCAGGGCAAAGGGGCGTGTCCGGTATTCGTCAAGGGAAGAATGCACCATGCCGTCGCAAAGCTCTGCGAATAAGAGGAGCAGCGGGCAGGCACCAGGCAATGGCAACATCCTCAACTTCTTCAAGCCGGTGGCACACTCACGACCACAGACGCCTCCTCCAGCTTCATGCAGCCCCTTGCCTGCGTCGCCGTCCCCACTCCCGCCGTCATCGCCGCCGGTCCTCAGAACCACCCCGGCCCGGCCCGCTGCCACCGAGATAGCTGCGTCTGACGACGACAGCGATGGCAGCTCCTCGGACAGTTCGCTCGAGGACCTGACGGCCCTGTTAGGCGGACGGGGTCCAAGAACTGCGGGCGTACCTTCCCAACAGAAGCCACAGCATAACCCTTATGCCACGCCCAGGGCAAAGAGGACGGCGGTGGCGTCCTTTCACTCGTCGCCGCTGGCTATAATGCCGAAGCATAAGTTTGATCTGAAGGCGCTGGCAAAGGATGCTCGCCAGGACGATGCCACCACGGCAAGTTCCATCAGAGCCAGGGCTGCTGCCGAGCACGCAAAGCAGGCTGCAGCATCGGCCAGCAATGACACGTCTGGCGACCGGGTCCTTGAGATTGTCAAGGAGAGCGGCGGTCACGATGCTGGCAAAGTCCTTAGAGCAGTGCAGAGAGCCGATCCCGGACAGTCTCAACTGCGGTACTGCTTCTTCAACGCGGAGTACGGCGCGCCTCCATCCAATCCCGCACCGAAGGAAGGAAAGAAAGGGCCATGGAGTCTATTAACGCAGGGGAGCACCAAGGTCAGAGAGCAACATTTGACATCTGGCGTGCCTCAGACGATACTCCGCAAAATGCACAATCTACCAGATTCCTTGCTGGAATGGATCCTCGACGAGATGTGCACGGAGAACTCTGCCATCATACGGCAGGAATACTGCAACATGATTACGGACTGCCCGGAGCAGGTCGAGCGCCTCCTCTCTCCAGAACGACTACAGCAAATGTTTCTCCGCCTGGGCGCTGGCGAGGATCTCAAAGACGAAAACTCCGAGTTGACCTTGTCCAAATTTGGCCACCACCCATACCCGGGGCGCGACTGGGCATGTCTTCTATCGTTCATCTCCCTTCTTGGGTCCATATCACACCTGATGTCCGTATCAGCTGTCGAGTATGCAATACAGACCCTTTTGCGTATGTCATTGGACAGTTTTCTGCTATGCAACATCGACGTGTTCATGGAATACGAAGCTGCCATCCAAAGTCTCGTCAGCGTTATACCAACCCCTTCGTGGGACTCATTTGTACGTGGCATATCTCCAAGTCATTATCCCTGGACTAATGGCCACAGTGTTTCAAAGCATGTCTGTCATTACATTCTATGGTCAAGGCCCAGACTATACGAACCAATGCTCTTCTCTGCCTGCCGACTAGCGACCGACGGACCCATGAGCTGCGAAGGAGGCTTGCGGTCGTCTTTCTCTTTGACGACGCTACTCTCGCACGTCACCATCCCGAAGACGTCGTGACGATTGCAGGTCTGACGGATCTGCTAAGCGGGGACGCATTCGCCATCAACTCGAAGACCGACTTCGCGGCGCTGAAGGCTAACATAATACTTCTCGACATTGCAGTCGATGATGGGTCTGTCGTCGCCGCATTCGACGATCGCGAAGAAGAGAAGGCGTTCAACGAC
Organism: Tolypocladium endophyticum; assembly: GCA_024339985.1. Lineage (NCBI taxonomy): Eukaryota > Fungi > Ascomycota > Sordariomycetes > Hypocreales > Ophiocordycipitaceae > Tolypocladium > Tolypocladium endophyticum. The sequence continues at coordinate 492,429 of JALHBW010000069.1, forward strand.
CAGGTGGACGAGCTGGCGGCCAGGCTTCGCGAGATTTGGAGGAAGATCAACGATTCGGGCATGAAGCTGGCGCGAACAGAAGCCAAGAGCGTCGTCGAATGGGTGCAGCAGCGGCTGTCCAACCAGGTGCGGACACGCAGGAAGGCCAAGAAGAGCGTTTTTGATGTGCACGGCGAAGCAGAGGACCCGTTTTTGCCGCGGCAGCAAGACTATATGAAGACTTTCCTGCAGAAAAAGTCAAAGTCGCCGGTGCAAGACGAGGGCTGCATCGTCGTTGCAGCTGACTAGGAAGGGCCATTCTTTCCGGGCTCCCGCAGGACACGATCTACGATGGATTCACATTGGATGTGTGGCGATATTATCTTAGCGTTGGGCGTATGGAGTCAGGTTTATGATACACTCTCTAAGCTGAAGCTACGGTTTGCGCGGGGGGGTGAGGGAAAAAATGCAAGTCTTTCAAAATAGACACATACTCTCTACCCTTTGGGGCCTCCAAGTCGATTTGGCACCACACATCTTGAACTGTCTCCCTCCAGCCAAGTCATGATCCATCTCGGACGACGCTTCTAATCGAAGAACTTGCGGTTTGGGTTCTTGCCAAATAGTGACTCTCGCACAGCGGGAGCTGCGCTGTCTTTCAGCAGCTCCAGCCTTGCCTCGAATGTGTTGTTGATGTCGATCTTGCCGCCTCCGCCGACGATGATGACGCCACCGGACCTGCGTGAGAGCAATTAGCAAGACTTCTAGGGTCATCGGGGGAGCAAGTACATACAGCCCGTCGGGCAGAGGGTCCTTCTCGTCTATCTTGCCCTCGATGTCCTTGCCAACTTCCTTCTTGTACTCCTTGGCTGCCTCCTCGGACGCTTTCTTGACCACGTCGAAGTCCTTCTTGCGCGCGCGCAGCTGCAGCTCGGGCTCATTCATGGCGTAGAAACCCTCGAGGATGAGCCCCTTGAGAATCTTCTGGTACTTGCCCTTATCCTTGGCACCATCGGAGAGCTTCTTCTCGGCATCCTCGAATATGCTGTCGAGCAGCTCCTGCCTGGCGCCGAGCACCTTGAGCCGCGTCTTGTTGGCAACGGTGGAGCGGGCAATCTGCTGAGACATGGTGGCCTGCTTGAACTTCTTCTCGTATTGGCTGTCGATCGCGTCGGTTTCCTGGCGGACGAGCTTGGACTTCTCAATCTCGAACTCTTCGTTGGCCTTGATCTCGATTTCGCGGGCCTTCTCCATGGCTTCCTGCTTGATGAACGCCGTCATCTTGCGGAGCTCATTGTCGACCTGAACGCACGCACGAGGTGAGCACACGTTAGCAAAGCTCTGGCTGTCGCGGGGGAGATGTCCGCGCTGCGTCGTGACAAGACGTCGTCATCGTTTTGTCGCAACGTACCTGCTGGTCGGACAATGCGTGTTGCGACATGGCTGCGGATTGTGGGAGGCCGGCGCCACAATAGGCAGAAAGAAAGATGGACGACAGGCGTGCGGGTTTCCAGACACGTCCTGAGGAGGAGAGCGGCAGCGAGAGAGGGAGTTGTCGTCGCTTGAGGTTGACGGAGCAGGAGGGTCGCACTGTCAGAGGTGGAGCTGTCACGCCTGGGGTCAGGAGCTGTTGTCGCGGGTCCCATGGTGCAGCCACAGCGGTTGGGTCTTGCTCGGGGCCACTAAACACAGCACTGCACCCGCTGAAGCGCAGCGCCTGGATGACGTCTGTCACCTGACATCATGTGACCGTCCAGCCACACCCTGGCAGCCTCGGGTGCAGGTGCAGCACACCTGTAACTGTTGACGTCGTCAGGTGGTGTGTTCTGAGATCTGGGCGTTGCAACAACACCTGTACGCTACAGGTCTTATTTCGGCTTTGGCGCAAGCGTCGTGCTTCATTATTGCTCCATCTGTTTGCTGATCGGGTGCTGGCGCCTCCCTTGAGCTCGTATCCTCCATTGTCATAAGCTACCAAGCCCCCCTTGGGCGCCGCCCAACGTTCGAATCCCGACATTCATGTCCCCGTCCCCGTCCGAATACCAACGCTCTACTCCGATTCGACAAGCCGAGTCCCTACCTCATGCAAAGGCTTAGCTACGCGTCGCCCGTTTCCGTCTCCATCACCAGATGACCGTGGACCCAGAGGCCGCGCGATGGGTTCTTTGGGCGGCCTCTCTCCCGGCGGGAGCATAGCTGTACGCCCTCGGTCCTTTGCGCCCGTGACACTGCTGCCTGTGCTAACGCGATGCGTGCCGTAGCTTGGAATAGTCGTCGGCCTGATATCAACCAGTGTTCAGAGCCTAGGTCTGACGTTGCAACGGAAGTCGCATATCCTCGAGGACGAGAAAGGCCCGCACGATGAGCGCCGACCGCCGTACCGGAGACGGCGGTGGCAGCTGGGAATGGGCATGTTCATCATTGCGAATCTGCTGGGGAGCACGGTGCAGATCTCGACGTTGCCGCTGCCCGTCCTCTCGACGCTCCAAGCAGCGGGCCTGGTGTTCAACTCGATATGCGCTACTCTGATACTGAGCGAGCCTTTCACACGTTGGTCGCTCGGCGGAACGGTTCTCGTCACGACTGGCGCTGTTCTCATCGCCATCTTCGGCGCCATTCCCTCTCCCGCACATGACCTCAAGGAGCTCTTGGAGCTCTTGGCCCGAAAGCCGTTCATCGCCTGGATGATTCTGCAGGCTTTATTCGTCGTTGGCGTTGCCGTGGTCATAGAGGTTGTCAACAGGAATTCGAGCCTATCGCATAACTCGCGTTTCCGCTTCGCTCGGGGCATTACGTACGGCGTCATCAGCGGCGACTTGTCTGCTCACGCGCTGCTGTTCGCAAAATCAGCTGTTGAGCTCATCATCAAGACGATTGGTGGCAAGAACCAGTTCGCTCACTGGCAGGCCTGGGCGATAGTGCTGGCTCTCGTCTCATTGGCGTTGTCTCAACTCTACTACCTGCACCGAGGCTTGAAGCTAGTCTCGACCTCGGTCCTATACCCCCTTGTGTTTTGCGTCTACAACATCATTGCCATCCTCGATGGCCTGATATACTTTAATCAGACAAGCCTCATCTCGGCACTGCGCGCCTGCCTCATCGCTTTGGGAACGGTCATCCTACTGTCAGGAGTTCTGGCTCTGTCTTGGCGACTTAGCGATGAGCAGCATGCTCCCGGGGTTGGCCAGTCGACACTGGCTCCCGGTCTTGGGCTTGTCGACGACACCGAAGGCGAGGAAGAGTCTCTTCTTGGATCAGAGGCAGCAGTGTCGGAAGAAGAGACTCCGACCTACCACACGTTCCCTGCGATGAACGGCGAGACCACACCGCTGACACCAGCGCGCAAGAAGGTATTCCGATGGGCGGAACAAGCGGAGATTTGGGGCGAGCTGGAAGACCAAGAAGATCCCACGACGCCAACAGGCAGGAACCGATCTTACACGATGCCCGTACGATCGGAATCTTCCCCGCTGCTACCCTCAGCACGGAGGTCAGTGAGCGGTATAGCACCGGCAGACGAGGCAGGGCGCAGCACGGAGAGCACTCCTCGCAAGTTTGGCCGCCGGCGAAGAAAGAGCACCGGGTTTCCGGGTCTGGTTGCTCGAAAGAATATCAAGAGAAGGGACTCATCAGCATCTGGCTCAGTACGCAACTTCCTGTCGCTAGGCTGGTGGGCAAACAAGGGCAACAGGCCATCCATCAGCAGCTCCGGCGGCCCGGCCAGCCCCTCGCGACCTCAACTCAGCAATGATGCGGCCGGCGACGACGGCCGACCTGGCGGCGCGAGTGGTGGGAGCAGGCAACACGGCTCTGCTGCATAAGCCAAGAGGCATGTCTCTCCAGGAAAATATTTCTGTTTCTGTCTGTTCTGCTTTTTTTTTGTACGTTTTGCGAATGAGTTGGCGAGGCGAAGACGGCGTCCTAGAGCATCATGCACACTGGCATACACGGCGGTTGGGTACTCACACGTTCTTCGGTGAACTGTTCAAGTATCTCTCAAGAGTAGCCTTAGGGCAGGGCCGGAGGAGCAAGCCCGGTGATACCCTTTACACCGAACAACAACTGGCTAATTCCATGGGAGGCATCAGCTTGACTTTTCACGTCTGATGATTGCCAGGTCTTGTGCAGGCAATGTGATGACTTCATGTAATCTAATTAATAGAGAACTAAATGACGAAGAACAGGCAACGAGGCTATGAGTGAGTTGTTGAATCTGAATGCATGATGAAAGAACGAAGGGGGCGACATTGTGGGAAGCCCAAGCCCGTCTACGCCAACCCAAGGGGCGTTGATGCTATGCTCACCCTCCATCCCACGCAGCGGGACAGGAGGAAGCATTCGAGAGCGATGTGAAACAGCTGCATGCCAGCATATTGCTTGTTTAAAACTGGCGGAATCCATTCTTCTCGTCAATATGCCGGTACCGCTCGCGTTCTTTGCGATCCTTCAGCAGGCATGCAATGGCAAGAATCAGGACGGCGTCGACGCCTATGGACAAACGGTTAGCACGCAGGGACAGAAGATGCCTCGAAGTATATATGGCTGGCGGTTCGACATACCAACCATGCCAAAAGCGGCGGTGAAGATGTTGTCAATAAAGATATTGGCAAAGCTCGAGATTGCGGTCGCACAACCGCGGAGGAGAGCAGCCGCAGCCGGGCTCGGGCACGTGGCGTCGGTGACAAAGGCCGGGGTGGTGCTGTTGAAGTAGCCGCAGCATTCAAACTGCACAGCTCGCGTTAGCCGGGGAGTCTGTCATTGATTTCAAACGCGCAAGGCCATACCGAGTCCTGCATCAACTGCTGCACAGCCGGGTCTTGGGCCGAAAATGTCGGGAAGAAAGCCTCCTTGACTTGCAGGGTCATCACCCACAAGTACACACCCACGCACAGCGTGAAGAGCCCGCAAAACGTAATCATGTAGCCTCCAACCTTGAGCCATCCCCTCATCGGCGATATCAAGCCCGGCAGCGTGAAGACAAACGCCCCGAGGATGAATGCTGCGTTGACGATGCCGGCAGTGAGCGGGAAGCTCTGGTACAGCAGGTTTCGCACGGCCTCTTGCCCGTCTTGCGGCTTGTCGTTCATCTGACTGCGGACGATGAGGCAGAAGCCGAGTTCGAGGCAGCCCGTGAGGAGGAAGACGACATCGGCCGCCATGGCAGCCAGGAAAATTTTGTTGGGCATCGTTGGCGGTCGTGCGAGCAGCCTCGGACTCGAGATTGGTTAGGTTGTCCAAAGACCCTCTGCCCAAGACGGCAACCGGCCACTGGTGATTCCTTGGATTCGCGCAAATGAGGTTTCGAAACGAACGAGATGCTGAGGTTATTGAGATGCCTTTCGACGACCGGCGTCCTCGGCAACACTGAACTCTGGGAGTCGACGGAAGGATTCAAAGTCAAGTCACGTATAAGAGGTCCAGCTCAGTATAAACGAGAGTTGTCGACGCCGCACAAGAGTTCCAACACGCACAGCGCCGAGCAAGCGAAAGAACCATCGACAGCCAGAGAACCAGCAGGCCAGAAGCGAAAAAATTGATGAAGACCGATGAAGCCAAGCAGCCCGGGATGGAAGACACGGTGATTGCGCCCACAGACTCGGCCCACGTCGACGATGCATCGCCCCGCTCCGACGGGAGTCGTTTCAGGCGTGCGTCAGATATCAGTGCGGCGCGGTGGACTCGGGCCACACGGCCGCCGGTGGCCAATCAGAGGGCCCAATCTGGTAGCATTGTCGCCTGATTCGGAGGTCCTGCGCGGCTTGGGTTTAGGCTTGGTTTTGAAGATCCATTGCACTTTCGGGAACATTGGTAGCGAAGCATCTTACCCAGAAGGCGTCATGCATTTCTTCCACGAGGAGATTCGGGTTGCGCAGTCACCTCCACATCAAATTAAAAAAGCGGCAGTGGTCAGTCCATGCGTCAGTATCCCGGCCGTCTGTCTATGGCAAGTCTTGGCTTGGTCATAAACGGACAATCGGTCTGAGATGGCAAGGTGGCCAAAGTGCAGTTTGTCAGGGACATTGTCGATATTTCCACGCCCGCTCGAGGCGTCATTGGTGCACCAATGCCCAGCATATTTGCGCTTGCGCCTGTGCTCAAAGTAAGTTTTGCTGTCGGTTTCACCCACGTGCCCTCGCGCACACGTTGTCCCACGGGGCGTCTTGTTCTTGCGATACTGTGAGGGACTGAACACTTCGTCGACAGCTCCCTCTGCACTCATGACAGTTGGGCCGTATTTGCGAGGCATCGCGTGAACGCAGTTGCCGTTGGAGAGAACGAAAACGACATTGGGCTGCTATGCCTCATGCAAAACACAAGACAGACGAGTGTTGCAACAGAACTCCATCGCTCAGACCTGCGGGGGATTCGCGAACGGGCGTTCTGTGCCTCGGTCACCTCGCTCTACTCAACTCGCCTTTCTTTACATTCGGGATGTGCACCTCACTGGCGTTACTAGCCTGACTCACTGTGATCACCAAAGCCGCCGCACGTCGGAATACCGTTGACTGATGGATCAGGCTGAGTGAGGAGCTGGGCGTGGTACAGGGTAATCCGCACTGGAGCGTCGCGTCCTTGCTCCTCCGCAACCACACTCGTGGGCATCGCGGCTGATGACTTGGGGAGCTGATTCGTTGACCCGACGGTTCGCAGAGCAACTGAAACATGCAGTGCAAGGTGCAAGGCGCGTGGGTGTGAGAAGACATTGCCACGGGCCGCAAGAGCTGAGGTCACTCGCTGCGTTTCGGGCGACCTGGTGTCCGAATTCCAGCTCGTCTTGTTGCAGTCGTGGCTCCCGCTCTCCTCTACCCATACCGCCTGCAGTTGACAGCACGCTTCCACAGCAGGAACGTTGCTCGGCACAGGGGAACCGCGCACCCCATCTTATGTTCTTAACGGGGCCAGAGGCGTCGCCAAATGTCCACATTAGGTACCTTCTGTACTCCGTACGTCTTCACAAACCACGCAAGAAGGAGGCTTGGCATGCTCATGTATTTACTCCCGTCGTGCTGCACATGCTTCCCCAGAAGCGATTGTCGCAGAGGATTCGCGTAGCACAATGGCTTGGCCCTTCTACCCCTTTTCCTCGCCATCACAGCTTGCGTTCCTATTTTTGCCGCCTGCGGAGCTGGGTCTTTGCAGGGCATCTGGGTCCTGGTACTTACGAGCTACGGGGCTCCGAGGACCTTTGGAGCTTCACACTGTGCCCGCCAGGCAGCTGCCTAAAAGGGCTAGCGTGCTGGTCTCCGTCCCGCCCTGGATTCCGCCCAGCCTGACGACAGTGCAGATTCCCGCGGCAGTCATTGGGCAGAGCAGCGTGGCAGAGGAGCGCTCGTGTTCATTTGGCACCAGACAAGCGAAGAGCTTCCAGGCCTGCCTGCACGCTGCAAGCCTGCATTCGTGCGTGCAGCAGCCAGCCTTTGTGGCACCGGCAGGCGTGTTTCGATAACCAAACTTGGCAACTTGGCTTCGTCTCATTCGTGAAAGCTACAGATACGCCTGGGGACTGAATCCTGCAGCGAGATCCCACGCGTCGTGCGTTCGAAATTATCCAGGTGCGCATCACACACCGACGAACACCCCTGGCGCTGTGCCGCCCAATGCCAGCCCTCCTCCGGCACAACAAGTACTCGGCGTCAGTTGTAGCACTTGAAAGATTAGAAGATCGAGGCGTCCTTACGAGTACATGTTACCACTCATAGGTTTGTCCGCCGATCAGAAGCTAGCACGAGCATATCGCGACGGGGGGAACTTTTGTGGTCGTATCTGATGCATCTGCTCGACTTGTGGCGACTGGGGCAGAAGGAGCGCGGCTTCGGCTTTTGCCTGGCCCTGGGCATCTTCGGATCGTGGCGACAGCAGATGCGGCTCGCCCCAGCTTGTCAAAGTTGACGTGCCTCATGAGGTAAGGTGCCTCTGATTGCGATGGCGATCAAGCTACGGGAACGCACCAGCAAAGCGGGACCCCTTTCATCGGTCTGGGCGGGCTCGTGTAAAAAGTCCTGCGAGGAAGCAGATTGACAGGCCTGCGTTCGGAGGGAAGCGGCAGATAAAATTAATAGTTTTTATTACGGCGCTTGCTGATGGTCGGCGCATCTCGTCGTGTTTGAGACCCGACGCGCCAAACGTCCACGGATGGGTACCTGAGTAGTTTGCAGATGCAGAAATGACCTGTCGACGAGCACACAAGGTGCCGGTGCGCCGAATGATCTCTGTCCGTATCTCGAGGCAGGCACGCGAGACCAAGCCACGACTGCGCCAGGTGCTCTCAGTAGATACCAGACAAGACACTGTTCCCAGCCGTTCCTGAGGTTCAGCTGCTGGAGTCGTCGCGATCGAGAGTGACCCCGGTACGAGTATACCTCTGCGCTGCCGTTCCGCAGCGTTATCGGCAGCGGAAGAGGCCACAGATGGCGTGCCGCGACCCTTGATCACAAGCAACGCGCGAGTGGGTGGAGACGGGCGGGCCTCGGAGGGTAGCCTGCAGCGGGGTGGGCCAAATGCTCCAGGGCAAGTTTCCCTTACCAGGTATGAGCTCCATGGTGCTCCCGTAGCGCTCAACTAGGGGGCCAGGCCTGCCCTACGAGGTACCCGCTCGCATGTCGCTTGCGGGGGAGGCACGCCAACAAGCTTTCTGAGGTACCCCTAGGCGGCCCTGTCAAGCCGCGCGAAGCCCCTTGCAGCTTTTGGCAAGTGTCTGGCGCGCGTAGGACATCGGGACAGCTCGTGGTCAAACGCCGTTCGAGACGGACTGCAGGACATTCAACGCTCGGGGGGACCGGGATGACTAACGAGGCATGTTTGTGTCGTCGAGCCAGAGCGAAGAAGGCCTGTCGCAGGCGGCGTCGGGCCGTGTCGGCGTTGGGGATCAGAGGGAGCGAACGTGTGAACGGGTGAGCGGCCCAGCGTGCGATGCCCACTTGGGTCGTTGCATTTCGTCCGCCTCCGCCCCGTCGTGCCGGTTGCCTGCAGAGGCGGACGCGGCCTCCCCACCAGCGCCAGCACTGCCTAGCGCTGCAGTCACCTCAACTGTCTTGCCCTCGCGGTGGTTGCGGTGGAGCGCCGGGGTCCAATGCGTTGTTTGCACGGAGGACAGTGCACGGACAGTGCGCAACGGGGCTGACACCCATGCCTGCTGTGGGTGCGCCGGTCCACTCAGCAGCGGCCGTTGATTCGTCCCTCATTCCAGCGGCGGCCACTGCAGCGCCGCCCGCCAATCAGCGCGCGGCCGACGACCATTCTCGTCCACCCCGCCGCCCGCCAGCCAGTACGAGCAGGCATGGCCGGTACCTTGCTTTATCCTCTCGTACACGCTTCGCTCTGTCTCTGCTGCGCGCGCCGCGAGGTCAGCAGCAACTTGCAGCACCGCAGGCCGTTGCAACAGTGTAGCGCCTCCCCCCCCAGCCAGCCCCAGCCCGGCCAGCGAGCAGCAGAAGGCAGCCCCCCCGATAGTCTCAAAGGTCGCGCGACAAGCCAGAGGCACGGCAAGCGCCCCGACAAGCACAAGCGCTATGCGACAAGGCCGAAGCACCGGCCGCCGAACAAAGCAATAAAACCTGAGGTCGTACCTCGCCTCGCGTCCTTCCGCTCACGCCCACCGCCCGCACACCAGACTCAATCCAGAAGAGCGCGCCCAACCAGGTCTCTGCGACACCAGGGCACCTCCCTCCTCTCCGCTTCGCAACGCCAGATCCAGTATAGATCCATCGGCACCACGCTCAAAGCAGTATCTCCACCACGTTGTTTGTTGCCTTTTATCGACACTGCTCGACTTCGCCAGGTCGACGACTCCAACTTGTTCGAGTTGCAGACCCGTCGCAGCAACCATTGTGCCGCCGCGCCTGCGCCGTCGATTGACCCTCGCCCGGCCCTGCGTCGCCTCGCCTCTCCCTGCCTCCCTCCCCCTCGCCCGCGACAGCGAGCCACCCCGTGTCTGTGCCTACCGTGACAGCCCGCGCATCGGCAGTTCTTGAAGCAGCAATGGCCGACATCACCGACCAGCACGACCAGACGTCGCCCACCGACCTCGAGGAGCCGCACTCGGTCGGCAATGGTAGCGCCGCTGCCGAGAACCGCGGCATCAAGCGCCAGCGCCCTGCCCCGGCCGACGACGACGACGACGATGACGAGAAGGGCGGCCGCGAGCGTCGCAAGATTGAGATTAAGTTCATCAGCGACAAGTCCCGCCGACACATCACCTTTTCCAAGCGGAAGGCCGGTATTATGAAGAAGGTGCGTCAATGCCCGTCAGGTCTCCATTCGCGAGCCACAAGCCCCGTCCGACACGTCCACGTCCCTTGGTCCTGGCTCGCCTCTTCGGCCCGGCCGCCTCGCGACGCATCAAAGATCCATCGATTTCGGGCATGGCGCTAACGTGTAATTGTGCAGGCATACGAGCTGTCCGTCTTGACGGGCACGCAGGTCCTCCTCCTCGTCGTGTCCGAAACGGGCCTCGTGTATACCTTCACCACGCCCAAGCTTCAACCGCTCGTTACTAAGGCTGAGGGCAAGAACTTGATCCAGGTACGCGATTGATCCCCCACGCGTTTGCATTACCCTTCACAGACTTTGTGTATGTTCTTTTTGGCGACTTTATTTTTTTGCTTTCGTCCCGTCCCGCTCCAACCCGTCCCGCGTCACCTTACCCCCACCGAGCCGCAACCCATCCACGCGGCGTCGCGGTGCAACCTTTGCCATCGAGCTCGTGCAACCAGTGATGGTCGCGATTTTCGGTCTTGATGGGATCTTTCGGCATCGCCCAAGCTACACATTTGCTAACATTTCCTCTCCAGGCGTGCCTGAACGCGCCGGAGCCTACGGCTGGCAACGAGAACGGTGTCGACGGCGGCGACCAGGTCGACTCCCCCGAAGAGTCCGCCGGCCAGCATATTCCTCCCCCGGGCGGACGGCCTGGCATGCCTCAAAATCCGCACATGCCCGGCAACTACATGCCCAACATGCCCATGGATCCTCAACACGCCCTGGCCTACCAAAACTACGTGCAGCAGCGCAACCAAGGTTACGGCTCGGGAATGCCGCCGCAGGCGGGCATGCCGCCCAGCAACCCCCACCAGTCATGAGGGTGAGAGTGCTACAGGAGATGTGAGTTCGGTCGCTTATACCCGGCTTTCGATGCTCCGTGGGACGTCGTTGCATGACCTTTGGCCACGCTCCTGGGCGTTGCCATACTTTTCGCGGGGTCTGGGATTTGGCGTTGATGATGTGCTGGTATGCTGTTTTCTTGTTCGGTCTACATCTCTTTCTCTCTTTTACACACCAAAAAAATCTTGGCACCACGGGCCCTTGAGGCTTGGTCGCCTTCTTGGTCATCTCGGTTGGTACAGTTTCCTGTGAAGAGGTTTCAAGTCGAATCGCGCCACCTTGGCCGATTGTACGACGAATCGCTTCAGGCGCGAGGACATTTTTACGATTATTTATTCCTCCGGCGGCCAGACGCCAGAGTATCAGAATTGCATGAAAGGAGGGGTTGGCAGGTGTTGATTGTAGGGGGACGAGCTTTTGCGAGGTCTGGGTCTGGGAGTTGCTGGTGCGGAGACCCGTCTTACTGATGGATGATAATGGCCCTACATGAAGGCACGAATTCTTGACGGCTGGAGGGTTTGAATGGATCTTGCGTGTAAACTCTCATGGGCCACAGCGATGAAGTCTCCTCCCAGATAAGCCTCGAACCCGCTCTCGTCTGTCGTCACGTCTCGATCGTTATCGCGCCTTTCCAAGCTCTTCGGCTGGGCGATACCGAAACCAGTATTGTTTGGGCGTTGGTGCGCGGGCCAGGGCGAAATGTGATGCAGAATGTATAATTATCGTCTGTATTCGTCTCTTCGTAGAGAGAAACATTGGTTCTTGTGCACCTTGGTCTGTCGCAAACTCTCAACCATGGCCACAGCAGGAAAGGGTTTCGAGCGTTGAGAATGCGCTTCCGCTTATAGGCAAGCGCACAGATCACCGTTGGATCGGCATTGAGTAGGAATTCCGGGGCAGATCGCCTTGGCGAACGCCTTGCCATAAGGAGTAACCGGCGGATCTGAGAAACCGACGAATGGACGGAGATCTTAAATAACATTTGACGAAAATAGGTTAGCCATCACGAGATCTCGGCTGATAACCCTTTCAAGACGTTTTTCCTTTTTTACTAAGTCCGTACATGTGCAGATATGCGCCTAGAGGCCGGGCTGCATTTTTTTTTCTTTTGGCCCGGAGCGATAGGTTCCAGGGCTGGGCACGACATCCGCATTAGGGAGGGAACATGCCACTTTGGGAATTGAAGGCGCATGTGACTGGCGAGAGTTGATGAAGAGGCCCGATTAGGGAAGAGGCTGGATTAGGGTTCTGTGAAGCTTCCTTTTGCATGTTCCGTGAATGAGGTGCTGCCAGAGCCGACTGACAGTGGTGATGTCGTGGGTTTGGCGACCGTGTCATACTGGGATGTTCATTCACGCGACAAAGCCATTCCCGCTCCTTGATCGGCTGGTCTTTTTAGCCAGCGAGGCCGGAGAGAAGTACAGAAATGATGAACTGTAAAGGCGGAGAGTCCAGGGCTGGATTACAAGACATCGCAGACTTCGAACCAGATGCAGAACTGTACGTTGCGCGCTACCATCTTCCACCCGAATGATAGTGCGGAGATCACTAACAGACTGCGCATCTCACACTGCTACTGTTGCGAACACTGAGTGGACAATGACGCCAGGCCCTGCATGCTACAACGTACGGTCCTGCCCTTCGACTTTCATTTGGTTAGCCTCATCGCATGGCTCAAGTAGACGTTGAGGTACTACTCGGTCACAAAGCTCGCCAGTGATAAAGCTTTAGATGGAGATAACACAAAGCGCTGAACAGCTCTCTGAATTCCCACAGCACACGCTGTGTGACAGTGGCGTTTTGGCTAACGAGATCAAGGCTACTCATGAACCCACAGATTCCTAAGCTCACTCAAGCCGCGGAATTCCAGTAGTTGCACTTGCACTCAATTGCAGAGCTCCGGTAAAACCTGTGAGAGTATTGCACTGTCTGCTGAGTGCTGAGTGCTGACTACCTCGAGCTTCAGCACATTTGTCGGGGCGGTAGATATAGGAAAGCTCATGAATCTTGGGGCACGCTAGTATTACGCGTCAGCTGCACGCAGCGCAATGCGAACTTTGCTGCACTGAGTACGTCTAACAGATCCGTGATATGTAAACGATGTCCCTGGCGACAAGATGCAGCTGTTTCTCAATGCTTACCGCGATGTCGTCCTAGGCCAGCGGGGTCAGTGGAGTGCCAGTGCGGGCCCCGCGGGCGTGTTTGGCCCTGCCGCGCTAGGCCTGGCACTGAGCAGGTTTGAGAAGGTTTCCTCATCTGGATGGGTCTGACAAGTACCGGTACTCGAGTTACTTCCACCATCGTTCACGTTCACACATGCAAGGCCTTGGGAAGTCGAAAAGAGCAGGTACTGAGGGACGCAGAGTCGCATTGGATAATATCATCATATTCATCATTACTGTCTCTTGCCGAATAGACTATAGCTCCAGGCAATGCGCTTTGTAACCCAATGTGATGTCCGAAACCCCTTAACGCCGGCGAGATGATTGTAAGACCGTGGTCTACTGCTGAAAGTTGCCCTCGGGGCCCTTGCTGTCGTGAGGGAAAAGATGAAATGTGGCTCGACTTGCTTCAATGCTCCATCGGCACGGAGCTGTAGCGACCGACGGCAAGGCTGCCGATGAAGACGCCGGCAAGGACGGACATGAAGTAGCCGACGTTCATCGTCATGACGGCCAACATGCTACACCGATAGTCAGCGTTGAGTTGACAAAACCCCAAAGAATCGCGACAAGAAGCACTTACAGCAAGTATCCGACACCAACAATGACAGTGTCCATGGCAGCCCGGACGGGGTCGACGCTGAACCTCCACGGCCGCGCGATTTGATTCTTGCGCGCCACGACAAAGACGGTCTCTTCGACGCCGTTCTCCGACAGCGTCATCTGCTTGGCGTCGGCGTCGTTCGAGATGCGCTCGGCGAGGGGGATCTTGCCGTTGGTGGCGATGTAACGGCGCTGGGTGTCGCGGTCGAGCCACCGCGCCTCCTGCAGCGTCTTGGCCGCAATGAGCAGGCGCGCGACGACGGCCAGGACGACGAGGAAGATGCAGGTGCCAGCGTAGGCGCCGGCGCTGCCGGGCGTCCACGAATTGGCGTAGAGCGGCGTGGCCGTCTGGGTCTGGAAGACCATGGCCATCATCATGGAGCCCATGGAGCCGTCGCTAGACGAGTTGCTGCTGCCGCCCATGTCCATGTCCATGTCCATATGGCCCTCGTGGCGTGGAGAAAACGACATGTTTGCCGGATCTATGCAAACTTCCAACAAGTGTCTTCTGCGTAGCGGGCTGAGTTGCTTGTAATCGGGCAAGTTCGAGGTCTGTTGGGCGGTCCTTGACTTCGAGCGCTAGTCGTTGCGGCGCCACGGGATAGATATACCAAAGCCTCGCCGCGAGGGGATTTGCGCAAGTTCCTCGAAGGTCTCGTCGCAGCCCAGATTACTTCGAAACAAGCTCGGGTAGCCGGGCAAAAAGTGAGACTGGACGACGGCAAAGCAACAATGCAATGAATGATGTGTTGGGGACAGGTCGTTCCCTGCGGGGGGAGGGGACCAGCGGGTTTTGTTTCACTGAGCCGGCATCACGACGGTCTATCCCTTCACGTCACACGATCCACCGCTTGTGCAGCCCTCCGTTACGTTAATGATTGGCTTCGCTAGCAGCAGAAGGCGCCGCGGCCCGAGCAATTGTGTTAAGGACATCGTGGATTTGCTGGTGAAATGGCCCCGAAAGGGACCCTGGTTTCTCGGGAGCGGGTGGCGGGTGCGCAAGTATCGGTACTTGAGCGAAGTATTTACTTGCTCAAGCGCCAATGAGGTGATGCAACCAGTACCAAAATAACCCCAGCTATCTCCCCGCCAAGGCCCGCTGCAGATCCGGAAGCTTGACATCCGTCTTTCATAGCTTTCTGCCCGTGAAACAAGCGCGTTGTCTCAGGAGCACAACCGCAGCAAAGTCTCTCGACGCAGTTGACAAACATGTTTGCATGAGCATAGAAGAATGGACCCGTCTCACAAGCAGACGACGTGATGCCTTCCAACTCGCATGCAAGATGCAGAGCGAGGCATTGAATGTATCTACGGCAGCATTGCTACAAGACAATCTAGGGGCTTGCCGTTGATTTCGGGAACTTCTCCATGAGAACTGCGAAGCCCATAACTTCGATCTAAGCCCTATCTGGTGTCTGGCGCACTCCGGAGTAGACAGAACCGCGGGCCTCTGCCATCTTTCTCTGGGCTCACACTCATGCCAGCAGTGCTGGTACAGCCGCTCCCTTTCCCATGAGCCCAATGTTCGTTGCAAATGCATGCCAGACCATCTCAGTCCTGTCGCTCACAGCACTGTCTCTGTCTCCCTCCGCCGAGTACGTCCCACCTTCTCTTCAGCAGGGTTTGGACCACGGCCGGAGCCCATCGATAGAATGGTTGTTGAGGCAGGCACGCATTGTACAATTCACGTCTAGCATGTGTCAGTCAATGCAAGCAACGACGACCCGGAGAGGCACATTATGAGGACTCTATTGCTCCAGCTTCGAGGGCTGTCTGCGATGTTGGCGAGGAACATTGTGTCTTCAACTCGTTGGAACTTGTAGGCCAGATTCCAGTAGATACGGATTTATTTATGTCGGTGGGACGTTTGAGAGACGGGCCGACGATGGTGGCTCTAGGTGCTGCTGACCTCGTCAGGAGCCTTCACCAGATGACCTTGGGGATTGTCGTCGTTATCATGACTACTGCCTTGGCGTTGAAACCAAGCCAGATTCACAAGGGTTATCAGCTTGAAAATAAGGCCTTGTTCATAGCAGACAAAAGCGCATGTTGCTGGGGAGCCGCCGAAGGAATAGCATATCTCTTGGCGCAGCGTTGGTTCATAGTGAGCTATGCAAGTGCCACGTCTATGCTGCAACAAATCCTGGACATCAAGATGATCCTGTCACCTCGTCTCTTCTGCGAGACTGCCTGCACGCCGAAGACGGTATCAAGTTACCAATGTTAACCACTTCTTTGTTACTTCGGCCATAAGAAGATTGCTTGGAATGGCTGCTGACACGAGTCGGGCTTTGCAATCCTCCATTACTTTTGTCGCGGGTTTCTAAAGGTCATAGATGTATATGCCATCAAAACGCATTTGAAGATTGGTACATCGACAGCTTCGTACTTCAGGGCTGGGACAAGACCAGGCTTCTGATTGCATCAGCTGGCGCATCTTGCTGTCAGGCTAACCAGATATACAGGAAGTGTTTCTCAAAGTCTTTCAAGCTTACTTTTCCCCCGTTGAACATGTCTCCCGAGTCTTGAGGCTAGTCACTCCTCTGAGAAGCACCGGCCACAACATCAGGCATCCCCTCAAGGTGCGGCAGCAGTGATAAAAGACAACCATTGCATTGGCTTGGGTTAATAACCAGTTGCATTTATGAATTACGAGAAAGCGCCCGGAGGAGAGGGCATGGTAAGCCCGTCAAGAAACTGGTACACGATTCTCATTTGGCCCTTCCCAGGCTTTCGTCCAGGATCTCCGCGGCTCAGATTCATCTAACCTGAAATGCAATCAGCTGATTGTTGCGCAATGTGCACTTTGCTTGGCTTAGGGGAAAATTTCCTTTCCCAAAAGAAGATCCCAAGTGGGTTTCGGCTTCACGAGCTCCTCGGAAGTCGCATACCTGCCGACAGCGGTCTTCTCGGCCACGTAGGAACGAGCCTTGGCCTCGATCTCGTCCCAGTCCAATCTCGCCGTGCCCAAGGCCCTGCCATCTTGCTCGAGCCTGGCCAAAACGGCGGCGACCCACGAGCGGCAGCGCCAGCCGTCATCGCCCTGGACGAGTGGCGTATTGCGGATAATGTCGACGAGGCGGGTTTCGTCTCTGATCTTGGCGACCACAATGCGACCGAGGAGGTTGACGGTCCAGCGCACGTCCTTGGTCTCGAACTCCTCGTACACCCAGGACGTTTTGGAAAGGTTCCTGACGTGATATCTCATGCCACGGACTGCGTTTCCGGTCTCGATTTTGGGCCCGACGAGAAGCGCCCAATGGTATCTGAAGAGAGTTGATGAGCAAATAAGGAACTCGTAATGGTGGTAGGGGACGGGGAAGTTTTACCTGCGCTCTTCATTGTCGACTGCTCCGCTGGGGTATAGAGCCACGTACAGTCGCTTTTTGTTGGGGGTCATGTTCAATACTCGCGTGTCTGTTGTGGTCGGTGAATACTCACCCTGACGAGAAGAGCTTCGTTGGCGGCGCGGTGCCTTGAACGTCCCCGGTGGGTGAATCTATTTCTTTGATTGTCAGGATATGGAACTCTTCGAGCAGATTTGAGTATCTCTGTCAAACTTGTTCGGCGTACACTTCTGGCGCGCAGCTTTTGCAGCTGCTGTGCAGCTGGCTGCCAACTGCGTTTGTGCACGTTTGTGAGGGATGAAACGCGCAAACAATAGATGAACACAGTCAATACTTGCGAGAGGCGTTAGTGTTCTTGCAGCAAACGCAATGGACTCAGTTGACCTGCGCCGCCATCTGATGGCTGCGCCTTGGGATCTCTTTACATGGTTTTGCTCTTTTCACTGGAGAAACTCGATGTTTCCCGTGTTCGTTAACGTGTGCAGCAAATAAGTCTGTTCGAAGAGGTATTGATGCCGTTGCATCATGGCATACCGGGAGAGACTCATCGATTGTGACCCTTCTTCTTCCAGCTTCAAGTCCGGGAATTCAGTGTCGCGTGTCAGTTACACCATCAACTCGATTGAAGGAACCGATCTCGGGGCAAGCAGAAGCATTCAAGCAACTACATAGCTTTCATTATCAAGGTTTCGGCGTCATGGGAGATCAAGCTGCGGATCTCGACTCTTTGCGCTTCTGTCGCCCTTTTTATTGGGAATTCACGTATGCCTTTGGGAGCTCCAACTCGAGCATCTACAAAGCAGCAAGCACCAGTTTGACAACAGAAATAGCAATCCCATCATAATATGTTTGCAAGGTTGAATAAATCTTATTCGTTTTTCAAAGATCGTACACTTGGCCACGGTTCCTCCTGACTCTGCTGAATCAAGCAACCACAACCTGCACTTGACTCATATCTGTCACAGGTTCCTTCTGAGGGATATGCACAACTGCAGCTGGATTTTAAACATCCGATGTACGCTAAATTGAGTGTATCCCAGCCGGAACTCGCGCATATCATAGGTGAGATGCACCGTACACGAACTCTATCTCTCGCCAAGAGTACAGGCAGTTGGTGATACGACGCAAAACCGATTGTTCCCATCACTGGCGATGAGCCAGTAATGCTTCTGTCCTAAATGTTCAGTTAGTCGTCTCCGATGCATCGCTCTGGCATTAAATCGTCTTCAGCGGCCAATTCCACGCTGAGCAATACGCCTACAAGTACGAAGTACGGAGTACAACGCTGTGCATGCCCAACAGGTTGCACGAGCATGCCGTGTAACGCGCCAGCACCGCCGCCCTCCTCTTCGTACGACCAGCTGCCCCATTGCCCGATCCAGCACAATCACGAACCAACACACAGTCCCATTTCGTTACCCACCGGCTCGTTCCGTACTCTGCCCAGCCTGGTACCCCGATCGCTTCCGCCAGCCCCGCAGAGTGCGACCTTGGATCTATGTACGGCCGCACAGACAAAAGGTCGAAAAGGGGCGGTCACCCCGAGGACGAGCGCGATCTGCATGCACCGCAGTTGGTGCGACTGGGAGGAGGCAGCAGGGAGGGGTGGATCGGCCCGCGCTCGGCCTGGGCGTTTGCGAGGTGCAGCTATCCGCGAGCAAGTCTATTTTGACGACTGGACAATCGACTCGGGGTACGTCGAGCAATGATATGTATGCGTTGTAGATGGGACGTAAGTGGGCGTGATGCTGCGAGGTGGTCTGCATAGCACGCAGGACTCTGGGTAGGAACTGGGTATGGACATGTCTTGTTCTGGGTCGTACCAGTGCCGGGATGAAAAGGGGGAGGAGAATCAATGGGAAATGCATGATTGTCGTCAAAAAGGGTCCCTGACGCCCCGAAGGCGCACACCGGTGCGGGCTGCC
The DNA here is from genome assembly GCA_024339985.1 of Tolypocladium endophyticum. Classification (NCBI taxonomy): domain Eukaryota; kingdom Fungi; phylum Ascomycota; class Sordariomycetes; order Hypocreales; family Ophiocordycipitaceae; genus Tolypocladium; species Tolypocladium endophyticum. The sequence continues at coordinate 511,545 of JALHBW010000069.1, forward strand.
AGGGGCGGCGCCTCTCCCGGGGCCCCGTCAGCCCCAAGGCCGTTGCCGCAAGAAGAAAGTCGTCGATCCAAGCAATGTTGCTTGTGGTGAGGCTGAGTTAAAGGGCCAAGCACAGACTTGCAAAGTCGCTGAGCTGACGGGCGCGCACGAGCAGCAAGTCTAAGCGGGACAATGCACTCCCGAGCGTCGTTTGCACTCGTACGACGGCCGTCGGTCAAAGGCATCGAATCGAGAGAAAGGCGACAGGGTCCCGGTGAGATTCGCGCAGCAGGGGCCCTTGAGAGCTGGCCCCTTGGGGCTCATGACAGCGCACAAGGCCAAGGCCGGCTTGCAGCCAGCCACGGGCTGAGCGTCGTTGCTTGTTTCGGACGCGGCCGCTGAAAACGCCCATGCGTTTTCTGGTTCGGAGTCGTACATGCGTCTTGCACGGGCCGGCTCCTTCGCCGCGGTGCAGGCGCAGCAGTATGGCAGGCCAGGCATGGCATGGGCTGGGCCGCGTCAATAAGCAATACGTCAGTCACAGAAACCGATCAACCCGTCCGCCCGTCAATCAATCTGGCAGGCCGCCCGCCAGCCAATCTGCGTTGCACCGTACCCATGCCTATAGCAGGTAACTTCCCTTGGGCATCGCGCAACCCCATAATCGTCCGCAGCGAAGCACCACCGTCATCCACATCGCCGAAGCCAAAGTTGGCCAAAAAAAGACACACGGACCAAACGGGGCCCCCAATTAATCTAGCTCTCCCCGGAGTGGGTTCCAGCCACCAGAATCCTCCCGCCGTCAGGCCTCGCCCCATGTAACCCTCCTACGCAAGCCCCCGTCCCCACTCGCCCCGGCTGCCTTTCCGCCGCCTCGTCCCAGCCGCTGCTAGCGTCCTCCAGCTCCGTTTGAGACACTTCGGCCATCCGTGTCCAAGAGTCACTCGAGAAGCATATTGACGGGTTGCAATGCGTCAACAACTTGGTTTTCTTTTTGCTCGACGACCGCAGCGACATCGGCGCGCCAGGACAATGATGCGCTCGACGATTGTACGAGTCCGTGCGGCGTGCTTTTGTGCAGTGCCAAGGGAGCATCGCCGTCCACGCCACGCACGACTTCATCTGCGACAACACCATCCTCACGCATCTTGCCCTAATCGCAAGTAGTGGCAATGCATCCAGGGCCCTCGTGCGCAGAGGGACAGTTGCATAGTATTCGCCTGCTCATCGAGGCTTTGATGCCAAAATCAAATTCAACCCTTTCCATGACGCCACAAGCACGCATGGCACCTGCAGAGCACGGCCGTAGTCTTATCATAGTGGTATTGAACAACACCCACAGCTCTGTCCGCATCACTTCTCGTCACGGTTTTTTCGATCCTTCTCCTCGACAAATTGGAAACAAGAAAAACTTCTACAAGAATCGCACAAATACACTTGTCCCAAGACCATGCCCACCATGATGAACCAGACCCAACGACGGCCCCCCCTTCACTTTTCCCATGAAAGGGGGGTCCGTCCTCTGCCCGTATCCAACACTAAGCCCGCGCAATTACTCGAAAGCCCGTGTCCCCAAAAGGAACACGCCTGCAACGTCCGCAAAAACCGTCCCAGTCCGAACCGTGGTATCGAAACCGACCCAATCTTCTCGTAGTCAAGACAGGTGAACAGAGTACTATGCGCCCTCATCCCGCCAATGCACATGCCCCCTTGAATTCGACCGATACGCTCGGTGCGAGGGAGACGTACAACCCAACCAAGTTCCGATACGCCAGATGCCCCGGTGTCCCATTCCGGTTGGTGCCCAGTTCGCCGTAGTCCGCCAAGCTTCTTCCTTGTTGGCAATCAAAAATATATGTGGTGTTTACGTGTCGTCGTCTGCGCGGTTCTGTTGACCCCCGTGGCTTTTGCCCGCCTCCCTTACGTCTCCTTGCCAACTGAAGAACGGTCGTCGTCCACTTCGCCGCCTCGATCTCCTGCAACGTCGCCACCGGCAGTGTCGTTGACCTTGTTCTCGCAGCCCTTGACGAGGCGATGTCTCTGCAAGACATGTTAGAAAATATTCCGGTCAGAACAGTATGACGACACGGGGGGCACTGACCTTGAGAGCATCCTTGCGCGAGAAGCTCTTGCTGCAGTAGTTGCAGGGGAAGGGCTTGACTGCCAAGTGAATCCGCTTATGGCGCTTCAGGTCGTGGTTCCGGCTAAAGGACTGCGTACATTGGTCGCACTTGAAGGGACGCTCAGACTGCTGTTGGGGCTGGCTGTGATGGCCGTAAATCAACGGATGGCCGCCGTACGCCTGCTGCATCCCCATGCCAGGGATCACAGCCATCTGGGAGCCTGGCTGGTGGATGTTGGACATGACCGGTCCGTTCATCGCCTGCGGCATGTGCTGATAGCCGCCGTACCCTCGATAGGACCCGGGAGGAGGGCCCATGGGATGAGGAGGCTGGCTGGAGATGGACCCCATGCGCTGGGATCCCGGTCCCGTGCCGGTTGGCGATTGCTGCGAGTGGGACGCGTACGAGGGGAAGCTCGACTGCTGGGGAGTGCTCGACACGGCGTAGTAGCTCGGGTTGCTCGGGGGTCTCGTGTGGGAGTAGGGATCGACGGGAGCCGGCGCCGTCGACGCCGTGGGAGGCTGCGAAGAATTATGTCCCGTCAGCATGGCGCTGCCGTGTGAACCCTGGCCGGGCGACATGCTGTGGTGGCCGTCCTGGCCGCCACCACCGCCGCCTCCGCCGGGGATGGGGGTGTTGAACGTCTGATGCACGCTCTCGTACGGTGGCGCCGGCAGACCCTCTCCTCCCGTGGCGGGAGACTGGGAGCTTCGCGGATTGCCGAAGCCCATGTTGGGTTGCTGCTGGTGGCCGTACATGGAGGCGCGTCCGCCGTAGGGAGACTGGCCCAAGGGCTGCTGGGCGTGCGTTGCAGAGCTTACATGGTAGGACGAGTTGCCGGGCGTGGGCCACCCGCCATGGACCTGGCCGCTGTATGTGTACTGGAGGTTGGTGTGAGCCTGCGAGCCCTGCGAGCTGGCGGTGTTGACGCTCGACAGGCTGGGGCTGAGGCCGTCGCCGGCTCCTGGAGACGAGGTCAGAGACCCGGAAGACACGAAGCCAAACGGAGACGAGGAGCGGGGGATGTGGTTGGTGAGGAGGGCCATACTGGGAACTTCTGAGGCGTTGGGAGGAGGAAGAGAGAAGGCAGGCAGCGAGCCTGCCGCCGCGCGGCGTGATGTGAAGCTCGAGTTCTCCATTGCGCCAAATCGGGAGGCTGAACCTGGGTCAACCGCTAGTGGGCAACCTTTTTCCGTCCTGGCCGTTGACACAAATGCCACAAGCCGCTCGAGTCGCGTGTCCGTTCAAGCAGTGTCGGCGGCGCTGCGTCGACAAAGTCGAAGAGATGCGTGGCAAAGCAGTAGCCGAGTCGAGATGGGGAGAAGCGCCTAGCACGATGCCGTGTAGCACTGGCTGGGATGGCTTGCCGGGCAGCTGGGGTGCGAGGTAGTAGGACGAGAACCAGGTCTGCTCGGTAGCAGTGGTGGGAGAGCAGGAAGAGAGGCGGCGGTTGGTGTGTAAGTTCTGTCCGGGCTGCGTTGCTGCGCGCCACACTCTCTCGTCTTGGACCTCGGGCAGCAACGGATAGTGCCGTGCAGTGCAGAGCAGAGCAGGGCAATCAGTAGCAGATGCAAGCGATGCTTTCTGCTGGAGGCGTCTCCCGAGGGTCGCTTGATGGTAGTGTAATGTCGATAGCAGCAGCTCCAGAGGGAAGGAGTGAGGATGAAGAGAGAAATTCCAGCCGTTCGCGGTCGGTCAGGAAAAGAGGCTTGCAGGTCACTCAGGTCGTGGCTGCTGGCTGACAGGAGTGGGAGTGTCGACTGGGTATGGATGGGTATGGAAGGGTGTGTATGGGTGCCTTTCCGGGAACGGCGTCTGGAGGGGCTTGACGGCGTAGGGAGCAGGGCCGGCCCAAGATGGAATGGACGTCGCTGTCTCTGGGTCAAAATAAAAGAGACGTGCGGGCGCAAAGCTTGTCTCTCCTAATATACGCCTTCTCTCCGCTTCGCCGTGCCGCCACTGGTAGATTTGCGAACGTGGGTTCCAGGCAGACAAGCGAGGATGGAGCGGCTTTGGACTCTGTCGTCAAGATCCAAAGCTTAAAGGCTCAGGAGCCCACTTGCGCGAGTGAAGCGAAGCGCGCGCACCACCACCTCTTGCGCGCTGAACTCCCAGAGATGCTGCAATAGGCACAGCGCCGTGCGTCTGCCTATCAGCTGCGAGTGGCCGTCGCCGTCGCCGTCGATGTTCGCCGTCGCCGGAAGTCGAGGTGAAGCCCGAGAGCGGAGGCCAGCAATAAGGTTTGTCAGTCGCTTCTCGACCTCTCTCAGCAGCGCTTCGGACTGTGCACGCGGGTATGAGTGCTGTGCTCGACGGGGTCGTTCACGGAAGGCGTGCGATTGTCCTCCTCGCGTCTGTCCCTCTATCTCGGCACCTCGACCGACGAAGAGCAACGCCCAATGTATATATCTCTCCCCGTCACCCTCTGGCGCGCTTTTCGTAACCCCGGGGTCCTGGTCTGCCTCCCCTTGGGGTACAGGCTGGCCCACTCACAGGCAATCTGCTCTTGCGCTGGGGGTGCGTCCTTTGAGTTAGCGTCCTGGATGGGGCAGAACATAGCATGGCATGGCATGGTTTGGCAGGGCATGGGCTGCGACGGCATCTCTAGCCTTCTACGTACAGACTACGAGCAGGTAGGTACTCCGTACGCCCAGGTGCCCCAGCATCCCGGCTAGAGCACACGTCGGACCCAGACAGCCAGACATCCATGACAGCCAGCCAGCGCGCCGAACTACAAACTACTAGCTCCGAAGGGCTGAAGAGGACCCAGCGATGGCGACTCGACCGACCAGGGGGTGGGCTGGCCCCAGGCCTGGACCTGGACCTGGGACGAGGCAAGCCAGCTGGGCCTCTCTGCTGGGATTGGGATGGGATGGGATCGTCGGGGATTGGATTGGATTGGAGGGGGGGGGCTAAGGGGCCTACGAGAGAGGCCAAAGGCGTGCTGTGCTGCAGGCACAAGACACCCCAAGACACACGCCGTCTACTCCTCTCCTCTCCCCTCCAACGCAAACGCTCTCGGCGGATGGAGCTCTCGACGGGTCCGGGGGTGTGTGTGGGAGGTGCAGAAGGGGGGGAGCCCTGGTGGATGGATGCCCACTCCAGCCCCCGGGGGTGTGTGGACTTGGTGGAGTGCTCCCCTCCGCTGGGTTGATGGGATGGAATCAGCCACCGAACGGACGGACCAGCCTGCGACCACCCGAATCATTGACAGACGCAAAGGCCAGAGGGTGATGCGTGCTTGCCGCATCTCCTGCGTGAGAATCATCGATGCGCGGACGGGGGGAGAGGAATGCTGCGCGATGTCTCCCCTTCCCGCGGCAACCCATGCTCGTGTGTGTGCATTTACATGCGACACCGGAAGAAAAGGAAGAAGCCGCCCTGCCCTTTGACGGTGCTCGTGCGAAGGCCTTTCTTCGTACGAGTCTCGCCGGTTCGTGGCAGGGGTGGCCATATGAAGCATGCCTGATTCTGATGCCCATGTACGAGTACTTCGTATGAGCGTGTAAGTTCCAGGTTTGCATGTACCGCCCGGGACGCAACTCACCCGCTGGCTCGCCCCGGAATTCCTCTGGCCCCCCTCTCGAGCTCTCGGCTCCAGTCTCTACGTTGGCATCTGGCAAGAAGGAAGATTGACGACAAAGTCAAGCCGCGCTGATTCGGTATAACTGTGAATCACCTCCAAAGGATGGGGGGTGCTCTTTAGACACGCAGCCCGATGCGACGTGGAAAAACAAGCCAGCAGATGCATCTGCATCTACGTCGACGAGGGTGCGGGTGGCAGAGGCGCACCTACGCACGCACTCTAGCACGCGTTGGCGCACCCTGTGCCTTGCCGCACGCCTCTCCGCTTGGCGACAACCGAGGACGCATCGCAGATGCGCCGCCCGAGGCAATCGAGCCTAAGGTCGCATGGCTGAGTGAAATCGGCCATGCTGCCGGCCAAGAGAAAAGAGGAGCAATAAGCTCCGCCGCTGGGCACGTTGAAATGCTCGTCAGTGCGAAGGAATTAGGGCAGCGAACAGTCAGCCGCGAGCCGTTCGGAGACACGCCTGCAAGAGCCCGTCGGTCAAATATCCGAATTTCATAGCAGAGATGACTTGGACAAGGGTGTCGCAACGAGCATAGTCAGCCGAATGCAGTGCATTTCAATTGGGCTCCCCTCGTATGGTTATTAGACATACCGTCTTGCTGTTCTTCGCAACGAGCACAGAGGCTGGAGCTGCCCCATCCTAGGTATTCGGGCGCATCGGTGAACGTATATGCAATGGAGGATGAGAGACAAGCGGGACGACGACTCGTGCCAGGTCGTCCCAACGTTTCTCTTCCTGGGACCGAGCATGGTACGCACCGCCGCGCATCACCGACTGGCCATTATCATTCCTGCAGCAGGGCTGATTCGTGCATTGTACCTGACAAACTTTGGTTGGTTCACGAGAGATAGCTGGCCGGTAACGAGATGAGTTATGCCTGTCGACAACAACGTTGATACCTTGTCTCAGATCCCGCGGCAGGACCATGGGTTCAACGCGACAAAGACGAGTCTGCAAATCGTACATCGAAATCATCAACGATAACAATGAGCGGTAGGAGACAGGATGAACCTAGTTTACCGCCAGGCCGGCCCACTGGCGTTCTCGAACACCTGGTCTGTGTACCAGAAAGGCGATTTGTACGAGCAAGTGTTGGCTCGTCCCAGGCCGCAGTCGATGTGTTGCGCAGCGCACTCGTCGTGCATGCCGCGTCCCCTGGGGTCACAGAGCCGCCCTCCTGATACAGCATGTACTCCCGAATCACGATGATAGCCAATATTACTGTGTAACCTGTCATCCGGGCCGGCATCCAGCCTTTTTTCCTGGGCCGCAAGGGAGAAACTCACGAACGAGATCCCTGCTGAATTGCTCCGTGGCGCTGCCGCACCCCTTGAACGGACCCTTGCCAGGCCAAGCCATTCTGTCAGCGCCGGCGCCAGTAACGACCCCGTTGGCGTTTTTTGAGCAGGTGCCCCAGCGCCATCAGCCGCCGCCATTCACGGATAAGCTCAGCCATGCCGACCCAACATTTGGGAACCTGGAGTGAGGCGTTTATAGCCTCAGCCGTGTGCCCTGCCAGACCAGGCGCTCGCCAGCAGGTCGGGAGTCTTGTGTATTCGTGGCAGCTCCCCGTTCATGTCGCGACAGCTATTATGTTGCAGCAGTAAATTCTTCGACAGGAATGCAATTGGATTGCACCAAGAGGGGTGTGCGGAGCACACTTGCGTTCTTTTTGCTCAGTCACTATTCTCACCTCCTCGATTTTCCCACCCGCTGCGCTGAGTACAAGATAACTGTCCCCAAGCAGCTTCGGCACCCTTGGTTCGGTCCGGCTAGTAGAGTCAGCTCAGTCCCCGATTTCATCCAATGGTATCCACGCAAGATGATCTGCTTCTGGGGGGGGGGAGCCTGGTTCCAAGCATGTCCCTCAGTACTCCGTACGAGCACAGCATGTCAACCCCAGTTGCATTATTGTGCAACTACGGAGTAAACCTCGAGTACGTTCAAATAACGCAACGTGATGACCGTTCGTACGCCTTAAGAGTGTATTTTTGTATTTTATTGAGCCTTGTCTGCCTAGGCCTCCATCCCAAGAATGTGAACATTGTTGGAAGCTGGCCCGCGAACGTAGAGCCATGATTCGAGCTAGCATGTTTGCCCACTCAAGCACCAGCGAGACAATCAATGATTGAGGAGTCGGGACCCAAAGTGGAGCCTCTCGACTGGCGACCCGCACCATGGCTAGGAGCAGGACCACACCCACCTCACCACTCGTTTGTCGAGGCCATGAGCGTCGAGTCCTCGCTGGCTGGATTTCTCCTCCGCCGCTGGGCTACATGAGTCGAAGGAGACTATGGACTGTTGATCCTCTGGATAGTCTAGAGGCGTTCCCCCACCCCGCAGTCAAGTAGCTCCTTGAGACGAACAATGGCGTTTGCGCGAAGGCTAGGCGGCCACGGCGCCCCTTTCCAGTATCCGCTAGGCTCTCGAGAACATGACCGAGGTATTCGAACCACGCCGGATTGTCCATTCCGCGCTTTCATCAACGGAGGGATCGAAGTGTGGCTTCTTCTCGTGTTTCGCCTTCGTTGATCCGGCAAAGGCAGGAACCCGGTTTGGTGAGTCCTCGTGGCTTGCAACGACCTATCTCTCAGTGGCTACAGTTGGCCGTGGGAGTACCTCGGTCATACATACGTCTTCAAACCCGACTCCTGGGTCTGGCTCAAACGAATGCAGTGTGATGCTCACCAACACATCGCAAGGATGTCTTCGAGCGCTTAACCCTACACATGTTGCCGTCCGACCTGGCCGCCTGTCATTGAAGGCGCGAAGTCGACACAGTGTCTTTATGGCGCTTGGGCCACGATATTGATTGCTTTTCGTCCCAAGTCCCGACATGATGAGAACTCAGGATTGCACTTTTAAGCCGAGACTCTTGGCCGTGCAATAATTAAACTGAGAATGGCAGAGAGGTTGTTCCAAAGACGACTCTTCAGTTAGCCCATCCCGTCGCCATTCGGTCAAGGGAAGCAACTCGGAGGCCTCAATGGCGGCGGTGTGTGTGGTGCATTACATGCGCTGCGGCGTTGTCAAGATCGGAATGGCTGGGAGGTGGACAGAACTCGCTCCCAAGCAATTCAGGTACGCCGCCGCCTACCCGAAACGATTATAGCTGGCGTTGATTCGGAGAGTTGCCAGCAAGTCTGCTGCTAGCCCATTCCGCTGACCTTCCGGCTCTGGAGAGTGAGATGCGCGGAATAGACACCCGAAGAGGCAAGATCGGGTGAATTTCTAGATCGATGGTGAGGAGCCGGCTGGGTCAGATATGCTGTGCCGACATCGACGATGCAAGTTTGACTGGCCCAGGACTGCGGGCCTGGAGCGTGGTCCCATAATTTCCCTCGGGCATTGTGCGTCTCAGGGCTTGTCGCCGTTCGCGCAGGTATCTTGGCACTGAGGTTGATTGCCGTATGTGCCAGGTTCCATCCCCACAATCACCTCGGCGTCGTTCCAAGAACCGCTCCGGCGAGTGCTTGTCGCTCCTCTCATTGACGTTAACACCATCCCCGATCAAGGAAGGACGACGCCGACATGACAAGTGCTGGTAGCGTGACCGTGCGACGGTGGCAGTTACGCGCCCAACACGGTATCTTCCGCGCTGCGGTTAGCTTGAGGCCAAGCGACGCAGGCGCCTCTTCTGCCTCAGCCGCCTCACCCGTGGCAGCTAATCAAGAAGAGGCTTCGAAGTGGAGTGCCCCGACCGCGGGGAACAGCTGGCAGCCCCAGACAATGCTCGACGAGCCTGCAAAACGTGCTTCTTGAATGTAATCCGGTGCCATTGTGTCAGGTGCGCCGACTCGTTACAGCGCTTTTTAAACTTGCCACCGGGCAGTGAGGTCGCGGTTATCGAGACCTTCTGGAAGGCAAAGAGCGGCAGCCTCCTACGAGTATGAGTCCAAGTCGTGATGGGGGTGGTAATGAAGAAGACTGCGGGGCATCAACCAAGGGCACGTCTCAGATCGACTGACGAATCACTGACGCACAGTTCCGGATTGTCATCTGCCTTTACCAAGATCAGATGCATCCCGGCACACATATGGCTAGAGGATGGTCGACTAGCAAGGTTTTTGGGTCATGAACCGCGTGGCTGCGTCCCGTTGATGGCGTCAACTGCGGCGCCGGCACTGGCTGGATGGCGATCCGAGGGACGAACGATACCTGGGTCGCTTCAACTTGCAGGACTCCAAGCGGCGATCCCCCAATAGCAGAGGTTGCGCAGTGGCGCAAACTCAAAAAGCTTACTCGCAGTATAGCTTGGTAGCTATATGATATCAACCGGGAACCGAGGCGACTTTCGGCTGCATCGAGAAGCGGCGAATGTCGCTGAAATTTTCACTCTGGCTGCATCGTTTCAAATCAGTGGTCAGTGGTAGTTGACTCGGAACTGACGGTGGTGTGCTCCGTATGGTTTGCAGCATCAACACGGACGCGATGCGGTCGTCCGTGTTTCGCTGTTAGCTGCGTCCACAGGCTTGAGTCGAGTGGCATCCATCCCCACTGACCGTTAGCTCCATGCACTGACAATGAGGCTTCGGAATGCTACCGCCACCGCCACAGCCAAGGCTAAAGAGGGCATGGATGGCACGGCGGCCCTTGTCTTGTATCTGGGGTTTGGCGTTTTGGAACGCAGCCACAGCCATGGCATCTGGCCCCTGCTAAGAGGCTGACCGGCTGTCCTGGAGGTTCTCTGGTGGTAGACTTAGGTGCCGCCGCGCAAAGGGCATACTAGTGGTTGATGAGTACTGTGCTTGAAGGGCCGACTGTCTTCAAGAAGTTACGATTTTTCGGTAACTGCCAAGACCCACGATGCCACAGTAGCAGTACCAACAAGGGGCCACCCAACACGCGGTCAATCTCAGTCACGAGGCCAGCTCAGCGGGTGCGGGCTTTCGGTACGGCCAGATTTAGAACCAGCATGCAAGATACAGGTAATGCTCCGCAGTGCTCCGTACGACATAGCGCATGTCCGTGGCGACGCGCGTTGGGACCCGTCGACCGGGATGTGGGCTGGCTGGGAGACATGGTCCTGCCAATGTCGTTGGTGGATATTTAGCACCGGACCGTTCGCAGCGCATGAGTAGCGGCCATGTTCGGGGTGCTGGTTATATCAATAAGGCACGGCATGTGGCAGCGATTCACGAGTCGACAATAAAGTAAGACAGGATAGGTAGATTCTTTGCGCAGTGTCCTGTACGGAGTAGGCCCTTGTGCCCTGTTGCTGACAGAGTTGCAATACGGGTAGTCAGCCTGAGTCGGAACCTGGAAGGGAAAGTCACACTGCAGACCCCTGCGAGCGAGCTGAGGTAAGTGCGATCCTGCTCGGACGGCAATCTTTACGCAGAGCAGAGCAGCTTCAGAGTCTCGCTTCAGCAATTGAATGACGTCGCTGCTACGGCTATGCCTTCCCGGGCAGACACTGCCAAGACCAAGGCTGGCGAGAAGCCCAAACCTCGGCCTCACTAATCCGTGCCTGCCAATTCATTGTCCGAGCTCCCTGCCCAAGCATCAGCTCCGTCGCTCCTCAGGCGACTTGTCATGTGTCTGCTTCGGTGCCTTGCCCTTGCCTGGCCACTCGTCTACTTCGTACTTGTGCTACCCCCAGCTGTCTTGACCGTTTGGCTACACAGGAGTATCGCGAGATCTCAAATAAAACATGCGTCGCACGGCGGAAGCGAGAGCGTCTGGGTGCGTTCTAGGAAAGGCCGTCATCACCACAATATTGCACATCTGCGATGCATCTTGCGTCCCAAGATTGGTTGTCACTGATGTGACAGGGGCCATTCTTCCGACCTACTCGTGCTCCATAACCTCCGGTCATCGACGTTCCATGAGCACGAGGCACGGACTTGGATTCAGCGCTCTTCAGTTTTCTCAAGGTCCAATATTTGGCTGCCTGCCCTCGAGGCTCGGTCCCGTCGTTGGTTCTCGGGGCCGTCTCGGGAGCGTCGCGAGGCCTCATAGGACCACGCAGCCGGACGGGCAATGAGCCCAAGCAGGCATGGTGCAAGTCAATTTCCAAGCGTGTGTGGAGTACGGAGTAGGCGCTGCGTACTCGTACGTACTCTGTCGCGCGGATACAATACAACGGAACTGCGTAATTCCAGGCCACGGAAGCGGCTTGAGTCAATCCAACCCGGCATGCTCAGCGAAACGGCGTCTCCTGCGGGGCGTAGGGTTGCCTCCCATCCTCCCTCCTCATCAAAAACCGCGGCTGAATGCTACCTCGACGCTATCTGCGACTAGTACGAGCTGATCACGACTACTCCGTACCAGCTGCGACCTGGCCTTGTCGTGCGGGTGGCTGCCCCCAACGCGTTCAACGCCACGTCCTTGTAGCACGAATATGGGGCCGTAGTGGGCCATCCTGGATGGAGCGAAACAAGGCGTCGCCGGCCGTCGCTCATTGGAGTCGGCCCAGGCCAAGGTGCCGCTGCGATTCCGTTCCCTCGGGACCAACAATGTCAACCCAGGAATCGTCGCTGTCGCCCCAGGCGGCCAGCCCCCTGTTGCCGCCAGCGCCAGCGCCAACGCCCTGGCTGCTAGGATAGCGTCCCCGGTTTCTGCGGCTGTTCGTCGCCCGCCCCTCCTCCGTCCCTCTTGGGTGGATTGCCGTGACGGGCAGGCTTGCATGATTGGCAGGCATGCCGTGCAACATCGGCGACGACGTCGGACGGAGACTGCACCTCCTCCACACGGGCCCCTCCACCATCAAATCTCATCTTGTCAGCTCTTGTCCCGGCCACACCTTAACCATGCCGACACTGCCGGGTCGTGCGTGGCCCTAAACCGCTGGTGTTTAGTGCTGGAGTCGGTTTTCTGCGAAGGCGACGTCCTCGATTGCCGACACTTACACGCAGCCGCGCGGCATCATCAGAGGTCTGGCCAAGCGCAGCGAGAATGCGGCGACCGGCCTCGGGTTTTGACTTTTGCCAAGTCGCATTCGTTGTAGCGCAGCGACCAAAGGCATGTCTTGGGGCTTCCGACTCCTTGGCCTGGCAGGAGAGGCTACGATGAGCGACCGATGAACGAGGGTTGGGGGTGTTGTTTGACCCGCTTTGAAATCTCTCACGATCAGGGGCCGGATGAGGGGTTAGCCATGAGCGGCTTGCAGTGTTCGTGATGGAACTCCTTGTTTCCAGTCTTTCATCGCCGACCTGTTTTATTAGCACCAAGTACAGGAAGAGGCACGGATTCCTCCGTTATCCATAGTCCGCGCTTTCGACATGTACAGCGGCCGGTGTGGAACGCGGCCTGGGATCAGTGGGCCGAAGCACGCCGTGCGCCCCCCAAATGATGATCTCCTTTCCACTGCCGACGCGGGAGCCCATCACATCCGATCCTTGCGCCGATCTTCTATGAGAGGAAATGCTCGCACGAGGCACTGTGCGTTATGCACAAACGGAGCCAAGCTTGCTTACGGCTGTACCATCTGCCGAGGGACTCTGAACAAGAGCCAGCTGCTCGCGAATTGTTGCCAAGCTTTCATTATTATTAATTTCGTAGCCCAGGCCGATCGACCTGGCAGCCATCACGGGTACGGATGGTATAGGCAACATTGTTATTACATGCGAAGAGACTCCGGGATTCAGCAGGCCCGTCCCTGCAGTCCGCCGAGGAAGGAGATTGCTTCATGCATCTGAGTTGCTTGCAGTTTCGGCAGCTGTTGTAGGCGAGGAGTGACAAACTTGCAATGCCACATTGGACCAAGAAGCATTGCTCGGTTCTGTCTCGCCGCTGACCACATCGCCGTCGATGACGAAAGCTTCATCATTCAGCCCCCATGCACAACAACCATTGCTTGGTGGGCTTCTGCATTGGTGTGCGTACTCCATGCTCCATCAGGGTGAACTGCCATGCGAGAACGGCGAGGCCGGACGTGCAAAGGGGTCCCGCGAGACAGACATTTCTACTCTACGGAGTACAAAGATCGAGGCCAGACTGCACTGCTGATTCGCCCGGACCAAGAGCTTCGTACGAGTAGAGCCCATATGCCGGCCGGCAAAGCCACCCTGGTTTGAAGGACGGAATTCGCACGCTTGTGCCAGCTGGGGTCAAGTCAGAAGGGGTGCATGTAAGTCCTTCGGAGGAGGAGTCGCGATACGACCGGGGCAGGCATGGTGTGTGCGTACCGTCAATCTTGCAGCCCCGGTTGTCGTTGCTTTTGGCTTCCAGAGAAATCCCTCACCATGCATTAGAGCGATTTCTTGCTTTTCCCGCCAAAAGCCATTCAGGAACGTTGTAGGTGTCTTATGCTGGCCAAGGCTGGTCCCTGCCCGGGCCTCGTGGCAGGGTCTCGTCGCCTGTTCCCAACTGACGGCTGCAGGCCAGGCCAGCCGTTTGTGCAGGCGTTCTTTAGCGCTGCGCCGAGACCACCGTCTCCGCCGCATCGTCGCGGGCGCTCGGTGTGTGACGGGCGTCGACAGCCCCCGGCAGTGGCAACTACATACTATCGAAGAGCCGGGGGGGGGCGAGTGAACTCCGGAGAGGCTCCCCAAAAGGGGGGCCAAGTGACCATCCAGACTCGCCTGACTAGAACGGAGCAATACCCGTTGACGTCGGAAAGTGGACATCGAAGCTACAGACGCTTGGATCATGCTGGTCCTATGATTTTTGAGACTTGTGCCGGCTCTCGTCGTGGCTCTCGTGGTTCTCTCGTCGTGGCTCTCGTGGCGTTGAGCCGCACCGCGTTCCGCATCGGGGTTGTTCGTGTTGGTTTCTTCCTTGATGCCATGGGCTGCTTTTCGAAGTCGGAAAATCAAGCAAAACTGCCGTCAACCTGTAGTCACTCGGTATACAGGGACGCGGGCTCGTCGGAAAACGATGCCCTTTCCCAAACTGTCGCGAGTCTTTGCTCAGGGAACAAGCCACGGATCCTTAATAATGAAAGCAAAATCACGAACCGAGGCAACACGCTGAGGGGCTTCATAGTAATGGTTTCAAAATGGCTTTAATCTCCCTACAGATACCGTGCCCATTCTCTTTATGCAGCAGAAACAGGTGCCATTGTCATCAATCTCGACCGGTCTGCTAGGCACATCCCGCCATCAAAGCGGGCATCATCCGTCACAACAAAAACAAACAGCGAACAAGTACTCCGACATTGCAGGGCCATGGCACGAATCGAAACACTAAATCTTTTGCTCGATATCCACTCCTCCTCACAGCTTCGACGCCTGGCGAGGGGATCCAACCTGCGTGATCTCGTCATACAGCAACCTGTCCAGGCGTTAGCACATGCATTCTCGCCGTCTTTTTCTCATCCACTGTTGGGAAGGGCTGGAGCGGAAGGGGGTCGCAAACTCACGTTGTCAGGAAGTCGGCGTAGTCCTCGCCCGTGACCTGGCCGGCAAAGTACTGGGCCGCCAGGTGGAACTTGTTGCCCTTGGGCGCCTTGGCCGAGAGACCGTCGGCACACTCCTTGAGGAGCTTGAGGGCGTAGGCCTTGTCAACCTTCTTGCCGTCAGCGGTGGAAACACCGTGCTTGACCCATTGCCACAGCTGGCTTCGGGACACCTCGGCAGTAGCAGCGTCCTCCCTATAGTGTGCATTAGCAAAGAGTCGTCAAGTGGTGGCGGGCAGCAAGCGTGTTTGCCGTAGCCCAAGCTTGCTGGTATATGTGGCATTTATAATTTGAATTTGCAAGCCTTTCTTTGATTTTTCGAACCTCCCGTGAAAGTATACGGTGGGATGGGGATGACTTACATGAGGTAGTTGATGGGCACGCAGCCGACACCACGGATCCAGGCCTCCATGTAGCCCAGACCGATGTTGAGGTTCTTCTTGATACCCTCCTCGGTGATGCTGCCGGGGACGTTCATGTTGAGCAGGTCGTTCTGGCCAATCTTGACGTCCTCACGGCGGACGAAGAGCTGGTTGGGGGTGGGCATGTTCTTGTTGAAGATGTCGGTGGCGATGGCAGCCAGGGCCGGGTGGGCGACCCAGGTGCCGTCGTGGCCGGCGCGGACCTCGCGGAGCTTGTCGGCGCGGACGCCCTCCATGGCCTTGTCGTTGGCCTGCTTGTCGTCCTTGATGGGGATCTGGGCGGCCATGCCGCCCATGGCGTGGACGCCGCGCTTGTGGCACGTCTGGATGAGCAGCTTGACGTACGACTCCATGAAGGGCACCGTCATGGTGACGCTGGCGCGGTCGGGCAGGACGAAGTTGGGGTTGTTGCGGAACTTCTTGATGGTGCTGAAGATGTAGTCCCAGCGGCCGCAGTTGAGGCCGGAGCTGTGGTCGCGCAGCTCGTAGATGATCTCGTCCATCTCGAAGGCGGCGAGGATGGTCTCGATGAGGACGGTGCCGCGGATGGTGCCGCGCGGCATGCCGATGTAGTCCTGGGCCAGGTTGAAGACGTCGTTCCACAGGCGGGCCTCGAGGTGGCTCTCCATCTTGGGCAGGTAGAAGTAGGGCCCGAAGCCGCGGCGCTGCGTCTCGGCGGCGTTGTGGAAGAAGTAGAGGCCGAAGTCGAAGAGGCCGCCCGAGATGGGCTCGCCGTCGACGACGAGGTGCTTCTCCACGAGGTGCCAGCCGCGGGGCCGGACGATGAGCGTCGGCAGCTTGCGGTCGGTGCGCAGCTTGTACTCCTTGCTGCCCTGCTTGAAGTCAACCTGGCGGCGGTTGGCGTCGTAGAGGTTGACCTGGCCGTTGATCATGTTCTCCCAGGTCGGGGCGCTGGAATCTGTACCATTGTCAGCTCCTTGTCGGTCTGATGTGCGCATGCAATGCGGCTTTTTTATGACTGCGCTCGTCTCCAGTGCCTCTATTCATGACAATGAGACGGCGAAGCAAGCCGGAGCTCCATGCTCAGATATCATGTGAGAGTCACTCATACACCTCACAAGGGGCACAAGACTCACCCTCAAAGTCGGCCATGTAAGTGTACACGTCGGCATTCAGCGCATTGACAACCATCTTGCGGTCCGTCGGGCCCGTGATCTCGACGCGGCGGTCGACAAGGCCCGGTGCCGGAGGGGCGCCCTTCCAGGTGGCATTCTCACGGATGTGGCGCGTCTCCGGCAGGAAGTCCGGCAGGACGCCGCGGTCGAGCTCGGCCTGGCGCTGCTTGCGGCGCTCAAGGAGGTTCTTGCGGGTGGCGTCAAAGGAGCGGTGCAGCAGGGCGAGGAAGGCGAGGGCCTGAGGCGTGAGGATCTTGCGGTGGGCGTCGTCGATCTTGCCGAGGACGCTCACGCCCTGGAGGATGGTCTCGGTGGTGGCCATGGTGGTGATGTGGTGAATGGGCGGACGAGGTGAAGGGTGAGGCGGGAAAGGGGAAGGGGAGGATGGAGGAGAGTTGCTCTTGCAAGATGATGAGAGACGAAGTGTCGTTGCGTGAGCCGGTGGCGGGTTCGGTATCGTGGACGATCCGGGGTCGTTGCCGGGCGCTGAGCTTTCACGTGTCAACGACGTCTGGGGTGCATCCGAGCGAGCCTCGTCGCGCCTATGACGTACCGATGAGATGCTAGCTTGCTCGCCGAGTAGGCCGTCTCGTTCTCAGAGCTCGCCGACGATTACGAAGTGATTCTTGCCGACAGCGTGAGGGTATCTGCGGTACAGAAAGAGGAGAGCTCGTGGTTGCGACGGGCGGGCGGCCGGAGGGGGTCTAAGTGGCTGTTACACGGCAATGACGCACTTTGCCGGCTAACAATGTGCCTATGCCAATGGCTGACTGCACGCGGTCGCAGCAGCGCTTAATCCCGAAATCGGTGCCAGTCCCTCTGCTGTCTCTAGATAGCCGGCGACGTTCCTCCTACCTAGTTCGGCACCCATCGGTCTTGCTCGGGTGGACGGATGGCTGGACGGGCGGTTGGAGGAGCGGGCGGCGGTGGAGGGGCGGCATGTGCGTATGGATCCAACCCTGCCGGGGAGGGCGTCACTGCGGGCACGCGGGGTAAGGAATCCATTGCCATTGGCGCTGTCGCCGGCTGCCGGCGCAGACGAGACGGGCGCTGCCGAGGGACTCCCTCGATAGTCGGCGTCACCAGCGCAGCGCAGCAGACGAGCAGACGAGCAGCCTCCGATGGCCGGCCTCCTCGGCCATCCCATCCCCATCGCCTTCATGACGCACAGCCTCTCCAGCGGCCCTCTCGGCTCTGGAGCGGCTGCCCTGGCCGTCGGCGGAGACAACTGGGGGCCCCTCCTCCGGAAAAAGCTCCCCACGGCCGAGCCGAGGCTGCCAGCGGGCCAGGCCCCCACCTGGCAACGCCGGAACGCGCCCCGAGTCTTTCCGGAGCATCGCGACGAGGCGACACTGTGCTCGTTGCCCGTTCCGAGTGGACGGTGCTACGGTATTGCCTCTCAGCCTGCTGCCGGTGTGCTGTGCGCCCAAGGGAATGGAGCATGTTAGGGCATCAACGTTGCAACCACGCAGCTGCAGCTCGGCTCAGTCACTCCTCGTGTCGCGATATATGAGACGTCCGCACCACTTGACCCTCTACGACATCTACCGCCGCGCGCGCCGTTCGTTTCGTCTTGGAGACGGTTCCCCCGTATGTGCCTCCGCCGGCGACCAGTGCCTCCCTGCAGCGACGTAACTTGGTTTGTTTCGTAGTCAATCCAAGGAATTTCACCTGTTCCTCCCAGCCTCCCCGAAGATCGTGGGTGCTTGGCCTAGGCTGGATCCGGGAATGCGTGTGCCTGCTGCCAGGCCGCGAAATGCCGCCAGACGTGTTCGGAAAGCAGCGGCACTCACCACATGCTTCACTCATCTCTCTCACCAATACCATCTCAAGTCTGCTCTCGGACGCAGTGAGCCTGCTACAAACCAATCACGTCATTCCGTTTCCACGATTATCAGAGTCTCATTCAGCCAGGGCCACAAAGAAATACAGCCAAGCTCTGTGAGAGCTATGTCGATGACCCTATCCGTAATTACAAACGCCCGGCTCGCCTCGTCGCGCCAGCAACTCCAGGCCTTCATCCTTCAAAAAGATTAACATATCTCGGCGAATCAATGACCAAACTCGACGACGGCCCCATCCATGTGCATCCAACCCTGCTGCAGTATGTGTACAGGAAACCAAATACGTCGCCGATCCGAACCCAACGGCCGACAGCCCTTGCGCCTGGTGTATGTCGCTTCGGCCGACGTCCTGTCGTACTCCGACCCCAAATGTTGCGTGTTTCTAGCCTTATCGGATACCTTGGAGGCCCATGCCAGTCAAATTTGTGTTGCCGTGAATAGGGAGCAGCCACAAAAGGCTGCCAAAATGTGCCATGTGCATGAGTCGACAGCCCTGGCCCCTCACGCGTTGAGCGTCTTTATCATCATCTTGCGCTTGTTCTTGTCCGTCACCACCAGGTGGCGGCTGTCAAACATGACCCGCATCGTATCGACGACCCTGTGGAAGCTGCTGGCCGCGCCGCGTTCCTGAGTGAATCGTACGATGCTTAGTGGCTGCTTCTTCCCGTGCTCAATGACCGTCATGACCTCGGCAGCGAATGCCACTTCTTTGAGGTTCAAGTCTGTCAACCGTCGTTAGCCGCCCGGCCATCATGTCCACACCGTTGCCCAGCACTTACAGTTGTTAGCTACAAGTCGTGCAAAGACAATGTTGCGCTCCTTGTCGACTTGAATACCCTTAATACCGTAGCGGCGCCACTCCCGCAAGAGATGGACAACCTCCTGTCGAGCTCGCTTCCGCGACATGGCCATGCAAATATATCTCGTCGCCGGTTTCACTCGGAACAGTCGTGTGAGCCAAGTCTGCTTGACCTCGATGTTCCGAATGCTGCCAGAGCCCATGTCGGGCAGATCAGACTGTCGATCCCCATTGTGCGTCTGCTTTGAAACTTGTCGACTCTTCTGGGCGCTGTCGGGTCCTAAGTCTCTCGTCAGCTTTCATGTCAACTGCTTGCAGTATCTGGCGACTCACCATTCACGTTACTTTCAACTGCCGTATTGAAGTCCCTGGATCTGTTGCTCTTCCAAAACGGGAAGGTAAACGCGCTCTTCCTGGGGCCATCAGAGGAGTCCAATTCAGACCGCTCAGCAGGCTTGGGAGCAGTCGAAGCGCTGGCGTCAGCCGACGTAGAAATGTTCGAGTCTGTCTCCCCCTTAGACCGTTTAAACCACGGTGTTTTCTTCTTCTTCGTGGCACCATTGAGTTCCTGAGACGAGACCTTGGTCGCGTGATCATCACAGCCCTCCGCATTGTATGCGAGTTGCCGCTGCAGCTTACGTCCAAAACTGTCCGCCAGACCATTTGTCTTTCTTACATTCAGCGGCTTCGGCACAGAGCCAGGGGAATGGACGACGCGGATCGTATTCTCGACTTTGCTCAGGTATTCCACGCAGCGATCCCGCTCACTGTCACTCATAGGGCGGTGAGGTGGTGCCGACACGACGCGGTTGCCATCAACAGCCTCAACAATATGATCGCCCGAGTTCTCATGGATCGATGGGAGAGTTGAGAGCTTTCGAGCTGGCTGCCCGAGCGCCGGCGCAGACGTAACACGACGGTCCCCTTGTATTGGCGATAACACGGGCACGGCCGGTCGAATCGGCTCCTCTGCCAAAGTGCTGGTATCTTCATCCTGCCCCTCTGGCAAGATTGGTCCAGATTCGGTTCCCTTTGGCGTTATGACAACGCAGTTCTTCGAGGTATTCTTGGGGGGGAGGGGAGGCAAAGGCCGAGTGTGCCACGAAGAGCTCGAAGTCTCCGTCGTTGGAGTGGTGACTGTTGGGCTCTCTACAGTGAAAGAGAGCGGCGTCGATTCGCGATGCTTCTTGTCTATATCCGTCCAAGATCCGCCCATGGAGTCGTCCTCGATCAGCGTGCTCTTGAAGGCTTCATCGCAATCCTTGGCGCAGTTACTGCTGAAGTGACGCAACTCTTCGTTAAATATCATTGAGACGCCTGGTTTGGTCGCAATGCGTATAGCGGGAGCGCCCTTGGCCTTGGGGTAAGTATTATTGGGCAACTTCGGCATCTCCGGGGTTGGAGAGCGAACGTGAGCATTTTCCACTTGGGACGAGGATCCATCGCCGTCGACGGGTGTTGAACCAGCGCGTCGCGTAGCGGCTTTCTGGTTTGCACCAGCAGAGTTCGATCGCTTTCGAACGTGTGAGAAATTAACGCCTCGTTTATGCCGTAGGTTGGCCGCTGCAACGTGAGTTGCACCCTGCCTGTTACTACGAAGAGATGCCAGGGAACCTCTTGACGGTTGCCGAACTGTCATAGATCCCTTCCCAGCATTCGCCCGTCCGCGTCGAGGGTTAGAGCCGCTGCGAGCTCTCGTCGCCGGTGACATATTCGTAGTGTTTTGGGCATCGCGGTGGACAACGATCCTGGCGCGGCTGGCTTCAGTATCGCAATGCTGGAGCATGCGACTACCCCTGTATGGATCGTAGCTTTTGTCCGTCTCCGCCTCGGTGTCGGCAGCATTAGATATGACTGTGAAGCGAGAGACAGACCGCCCATGACCATTGGCTCGGGGCTGCGCAAAGTGGCACGTCGACACGCGCTTCTTCCAGATTGTGGGCTTTAGATGGTGATAGTCGCTCATGGAGTGAGCCAACTCGGGCTTGAAGTCCTCCAGTTGCTTGTTCCGATAGTTGTAAAGCAACCAATAGAAGGCCTTCTGGTCGTTGGGTCTAGAGCTGGTTAGTCTGATTCGGAGTGTGAGGTTTGCAGAGAGACTCACTCTTCGCAGGACAGCTTTAAGGCCAAATCTTGTTCGCTGAACGTGTGCCACATGGAGTGCAGCTGTCGTAGCAGCTGCGGATCGATATCTTGGCGGGGCACAGGACTGTACTGAAATCCCTTGCGTGTGTCTGGTAGCTGTCCGGTGAGGTCCCCAAATTCATCAAGGTCGCTGTATTTCTGCACCACCGGGTGGCGCCAAATCTCCTTCAAGGTAGCTCGACGGTCAGGATTAACCTGGAGCATTCGTCGGATGAGATCCTCAGCCTCGGGGCTAAGGCCTCGTGGCATCTCGTAGTGGCCCTTCTTGGTTTTGGCCATCATGACGCGCAGGTCAGGGTCGTCAAAGGGAAGCGTGGCCGACAGCATTGCATACAGAATGACTCCCAAGCTCCAGATATCAGCACGATCTCCGCGATATTGTCTGTTCTTGAGAAGCTCTGGGGCCGCATAATGCGGGCTGCCACAAGCGGTAGCCAGGTGGTGAGTGTCTGTTTGATGAAGAGCTGCCATGCCAAAATCGGCGATTTTGATCTGAAGGTCTGCAGTAATCAAGATGTTCTCGGGCTTGAGGTCGCGATGGCACACATTGAAAGAGTGACAGTAAGCAATGGCACTGATCATCTGCCGGAAGAAGCAAATGGCTATGTCCTCTGGCAGTCGTCCTTTACTGTTGATGAAGGTAAAAAGATCACCATGATCGATGTACTCGAGAATCAGATAGCTGCACAAATGTCAGCGCACACCCCAAACATGAAACAGCATGTTAAGCGAAACTCACATTTCCGAGCGATTCTCCCAGATGTCATAGAGCTTCATGATATGGGGGTGTTCAATAAGCTTGAGGATTGCTACCTCGCGCTCAATAGCCACGGGAACGCGCATTTCGCCATCGCCCCGCTCCGGAAGGCTGCTGTCCCACTTGCTCAGGGCGGCCAGGCTGCTATCTTGGACCAAGTAGGCCATTCGTCGGTTGACGATCTTGACGGCAGCAAGTTGATCGGTGACGCTGTGGCGACAGAGGCGGACACGTGCAGAAGAGCCTTTGCCCAAAGTCCGACCGAGCTGCCATGGTCCAATGTGTGTCTTGTAGTTCTTCTTGCTGCGGCTGCTGGAAGTCGACGCGTACGAAGCTTGGGAGAGCCGCTTGGCCTCGTCGATGGGCTGGGGCGGGTTCAGCACAACAGCTACCTGCGCGTTGGCGGCAACGGCTTGGGCATTCATGGCTGCGGCACGCTGCCCGACCTTGCTTTGGGCCCCGGCATGGTGAGAATAGGCGTGATAAGCATCGGCTGGGTCGTGGCGAGGCTTGCCGACCTGCTGCTCCATGGGTGGTAGGGGGGAGTTCATTCGGTTCGTTGTCTCGGCCAGCGGAGAGCGAGTTTTGGCACCCGCAACATCCGCCATAATGAGTCGACAAGATCGCGATGAGATTAGCACATAATACTCGGAAGCAATGTGCGGAAAATGCTATGCTGCAATGCAATGAGATGCAGCTGCCTGCAGCGACTGCGGAACGACAGTGAGCGAGTGCAGGGCGGGACGGAAGCAATGAGGGTGCTGTAGTATTGGAGAGAAATGACAGAGGTTTTCGAGATACGCGAAGCGAGAAGAAGATACGCGACAAGCGGAACGAGGAGAAGAATCATGTAGTTGGAAACGAGGGAGGCAAAACAAGCGCCGTGCTGGGCTGGGCAATGAGATGGAAGAGTCGAGGGCGCCGAGCGAGAGAGGGAAGAAGAGAGAAGGAGGGTGGGACGGGAGAAAGGAGGCGTCAGGTGTGCGAGTGCAGCCCGGTCTGCGGATGCTGGTGAGGGAGGAATGCAATGTTTACGAGTACCTCGTCTGTGGCGGTGGTGGTGGTGTTTTTGCGCGGCTGGTAAGGGAGGAGTGCGCTGGAACTGGAACTAGACCAGGCGATTGGCATCCAACGACCAGCTACGAGGCTGCTAGGCCCAAGGTATCATGCCTTCTGCCGGGTGTGGGGGGCGATCGACCGGGCATTGCAAGGCCAAGCGATATTGCCATCTTGACGCATTCCAGTTGCCGGGCACCCCGCCAAGCCGTCGAGCAAACGGCAAGCACCGGCCGCATCAGTGCTGCAGAGACGAGCCGATGCAAACACGGGCACCTCGCCCGGCCGAGCGACACAAGCTGCTGCTGGGGAGTATTTGAGCAGCATCTAACGTTGGAAGCTCAGCCGGAAGTGGGCTGGTCGCGTTTGTTGCTGTATTTGCACATACGAAGTACGAGCACCTCGGCTGCAGGGAGCGCGAAGCGAGATGCGCATGTTCGTTCCATATCGCAGTCCCAGTCTCTCGCTCCATGCATCGTCTTGCCAAAATGGCTGCAGCGAGGCACAAAATGCCAAGAATCGGCTTATTCGCTAGGTCTAGAGACCAATATCAACAGAAGAGCATCTATCGTCCGACGCGTCCCGGGGTCGAGCTGCTGGTCTCGAGAGAAGCAATATTGCCGCTAAGCAGTTGTCGCGAGGCATTTCCTCGTATTAGCTTAATAGCCCCAAGGATTTGGAATACCAGTCGGCACGGGCTCGTGACGAAACAGGTGATGGGCGGCGACGACGGGACGCATGGCACACGTCGACGCTGTCTGGAATTCAAGGGATGTCGTCCTCGGGCTTAGAATCAGGGATATTCTGATGACTAAGCTGCCGTGGTCCGGGCCAGCACCCGCCGTGTGCCTCTTGATTGGGCTTCCAGAGGGTCTGGGTCCCAAAGGAGTGATGAAAGGCCGGATTTAGAATTTAGAAGTGTCCTACCAGTAGCTGGCTGAGACTCCAGCCCGCCAAGCACATGATGGTCATTTCTTCCTCCCGCCGCTGGGGGGGGGGGGGGGGGGG